>PVKE010030292.1:0-19715 GCA_004027555.1 Craseonycteris thonglongyai
TGTTACCTGTTTCAGTCAAAAGCAAATGGGGAAATGATTATCTCACAGTTTCTGTGGGTCAGGAGTCCATAAGGTTGCAAGATCTTACAAAGTTGCACTCATAATTAGTAAGGGCTGGGCTGTGTTTTTATCTGTAGGCTTTACTGGAGAAGTATCTACCTCAATCTCATTTAGGTTCTTGTCAAAATTTATATTTTTTGTCTCTGTGACTGGGGCCCACACCTTTTTCCAGTTGTAGACTAGAGATCAACCTCAGGTGCTGGAGACCATTGGCATTTCCCAGAAGCCACCTGCAGCGTCTTACCATTCATGCTTCGTTCACATGGCTGCTTCATCAAGCCGTCTAAGGAAATCTCTCATGTTTGGAGTCTGCTTTCAGTGAGGGCCCAGTCCCTCGTTTATGAGTTTTTGCCTCATTAAGTCTGGCCCCTAGGATAATCAGATGCTTCACACAAAATCAGAAGCTTTAAAACCCAAATTACATATTTACACTTTCCTCTGACCTTTGCCATATTTTATTGATTAGAAGCAAGTCACAAGCCATGTCTACACTCAAGGGTAGAGGATTATGCACAGCACGACCGTAATAGATGAGGGGAGATGAGAAGGACATGGGAGTCACGACAGGGTCTGTCCACCACAGAAAGATTGAAATATTCTTTCCCAAATCTTTACAGGCAGCACTATTTATGTAGGGAGAAAAGCAGCAGCACACAGGTACACCGATTTCTAACCCCAACCCTGCCACTCAGTAGCTTGTTAAACTGGACTGGTTACTTAGTACACCAAGTATGTCACATATACAATAGAGATAAATGCACATCTTGACCTAAACAATTCTTGAAGTTTCCATAGAATGTCAAAATGCAATGACTGTAGGGTCTTCAGTGAGATAGTAAGAGCAGACAATGTGTCCCCAGGGATGAAATTACAAAGATGAAGTAAAAATTGTCTGTTGCCTTTTTTTATTTTTAAAAACAACTACAACTAATCCAAAAAAGCAAGATGGTTTTGTCTCCTTTTTTATTTCAAAATAAAGAGGAATTTAGGTGCTTCATTGGCACAATCAGTTAGTGCATGGTACTTATATAATACAAAATAAAGAAGAATTTACCTTCAGCTTTCAAGTTCTTGTATAACAGTACCTTCAGATCTTTTGTTAAGTTGACTGCATCAACTTGATATTTTTTAATCACTTGGATAAATATAAATAACAATACTCAAAAAACAAGAATGGAAACACATAATAATTTCTCACAAAGATATTTCCATATCTCCATGAAGGAATGAGAGGACAATAGCACATTATTTTTTGTAGAAGTACAAGAACTCTTATGTAAAATTTGCCCTGTGAAAATCACCTTGATTTACTCTCAGGCAAGTTAGCATCTTTGAATTGCATAAATTACTTCTCTAACCCCTGTGTAATTTAGCTAATCAAGTGGAGCCAAGGCAGAATCTTGCTACTTTAAGTCAAGATTTTCTTGTGCATAAATAAAAAACTGAGAGTTATGCGGCTCAGCTGGTCTCCAAGCTCTGCTGATACTTGAAATACATGAATGATTCCTCAAGGACTTTGTCTATGGGAAAAACAACCAGGGAAATATTTTACATGAATATGTTGATTTCCTTCAAACTATGTTTTCTGGCAGACAATTGAGAGAATGGTTGTTGTTGTTTTTTTTCTCTTTTCTTTTCTTTTTTTTTTTAGGTATTCGTTTTCTCCAATGGTGAAGCAATAAGCAATAGATGTTCCTTACCTGACATTACAAAATAGCTGGGTAATTGAATCTGGCACTGAGGTAGGGAACTCATTTTTATACAGCTCCTCTTTCAATGCTGCCAGGGTCAGTTGAGGTTAATACCTGAGCTTTCTTTATTAAATTAAGAAATGTACATATTTATTTCATCTTCACAGTGCAGAACTACCTTTTTAGACTCAATTCAGAATGGTCAAGTTTAGGAGGAGCTGAGTCAGGTAATGCATTAATCACTACATAAAACTGAATGGCATTTAATAAGAGTTAATTTTACTGGCTTGAAGTCCTCAAATAGGTTATAGCCAACAATATAGGATTGTAATTTAATAGGAAGGTGTCATCATGATAACTTTTCTTGCTTTGAGTTTGTAACAATTACACTCAACACAATTTTGAAGTAAAACATATATCTTCCACTTCAATTCCATTTCCTAAAATTAACCACTTTTCTCTTATCCCCAGACAGTTCATTGTAGTCAAACTTTTGAGGAACCTCCATACTGTTTTCCATAGTTGTATTATCAATTTACATTCCCATCAATAGTGCACAAGGATTCCATTTCTCCACATCCTCTCCAACCCTTGTTATTTTTTATCTTTCTGTTGTAAGAGTCATTCTAACAGGTATGAGGTAATATCTCATTTCAGTTTTGATTTGCATTTCTCTGATGATTACTGATATTGAGCACCTTTTCATGTAATGGGTTTCATCTTAATCTGTAATCCCATAATTTGGTTTTACTCATGGGTAGATGAGTAAATCTGTTAAACTATAATTTGGATACAATCACTCCTTCACTTGAAACCCCTTATTAACTTCACATTGCATTTGGAATAAAAGGCAATGTTCTTATAATAGTCTACAGCAGGGGTAGGGGTCCAATTTTTTGTTTTCCCTAGGCCATATTGGAAGAATTGTCTTGGGCCACATATAAAATGCACTAACAATAATGGTAGCTGATGAGCTAAAAACAAACAAGCAAACAAAAATCACAAAAATATCTCATTATGTTTTAAGAAAGTTTATGAATTTGTGCTGGGCCACTTTCAAAGCCATCTTGGGCCCCATGCATCCAACAGGCCACAGGTTAAACAAGCTTGGTCTACAAGGACCTACAGAATTGACCTTGTATCGCACTCTGACCTACCTGTTTTGCTGTACTTTAGCCACACTCACCTAACTGTCTCCTCACATGTCATCTACAGTCCAGCTGCCTACTCCATGAGCTTGCTATTCAATGGAACATGTTTCCCACTGATAACATAGATCTCACTCCCAATGGGATCTTTTCCATCTCTTGCATCATCATTTTTCAACAAGATCTTCCCGGACCTATTTAAAATTGAATCTTCCAACCCTAAGACACTCCCCAACCACCATACCCTGATTTGTTTCCATAGCACTATCACTTCTTAGTATACTGTTCAATTAATTTGTTTAATTATATTGTCTATCTCTGCCCAGTATAATCTCAGCTCCAACAGGAAAAAGATGCTTGTCCAAGTTACATAATGCTATATTTCTAGTGCCTAGAAGAATGTGTGTTTCATAGTGAATGTTCGATGAATATTAGTGAGATGAATGCTTCAACCAAAAATTATGACATGTAGAAAAATAAATCTGAGTTTGAAACTGTTTGTTCAGAGGGCAATCTAAGGCTTCTCCACAGTATGTACATTGGTTTTAAAATGTGAAATTTGATGACATCACATTATATCTCTGCTGTTGTCTGGATCCATAAGCTATCTACTTATTTTAGTGTTACACAATTTCTCCAAATCTTATATTCAGGTCACTTTTCTGAACAGAAAACTGCAATTCTTCAATGAAGTATTATTACCATCATGATATTCAATACTTTGACCGAGTATTCCTACTAACTGAGCAACTCCATAACAAACACTTCATCAAATAAAATTTTCAGCTAACATTGTTCAGTTCAGACAGACCCAGTTATCTTTATGCAAAGCAGTGGAAACATACTTGGTGTGGGGCAGTTTATGAATATAATATATTCACTTTATCTCTTGATGTTGCATGCCATGCCCATCATTGTCAGATGGAAATAACCTGACCTTGAAATGTTTGGTCCAGGTGCCAGGGATAGACTTGAATCAGATCACTCAAACAGCTGATTGGATCATTGTGTAGCAATCAGTTCTCAAGAGGACCCAAGAAAAGACATCATGGAACAGTGAATTTCCTGACTACATATAATACAACTATAGGTTCTCTTTTTATTAAGGATAAAAAATCCTGATGACCTATATACAAATTAAGATTCTGTGGTCTGGACCAATGCAGATGATACCCGTATTTTTAATTCTACTAAATTTGAGGTCTTTAAAAATAGATGCACATAGTACATAACAATAACAAATAGAATCCACATGTTAAAGCTACAGATGCTGAAAATACTTGTAAAAACCATTTCCTATGCCTTAAATTTTCTTTTAAGCCCCATTATGAACTATTTTTTAAAAACTTAATATATAACAATTTGTATATTATGTCATGTTATTAACACAAAAAGAAACCGATTCAAGCACTCAGCTACATTGTGGTGAAAAGTTACATCTCCCTTGTATATTTCTTAAAACCGTGCCACAGTCAATAGAATTATCTACTCTAGTACTAATAAAAGTTTCTCTTGAATTAACTCTGGGTAAAATAAAATAGAGGACTATTAACCTTGTATTATTGCAAAATTTTATCATACTTAAGCCATGTACATCTCCAGTGATCTGGCAAAAGTGATTTAGACTGGGAAAACATCCAGATAGTTTACTTTATTGGTCTAATTCAGTACATCATCTTTCTTTTTGGCAAATCTAAATAAAACAATGTCTTCCATACACTACTGTTTATTAAACATCTCTCTCTGAACCAGATATTTTATTTTATTGGTCTAATTCAGCACATCATTTTTCCTTTTGGCAAATACAAAGAAAACAAAGTATTTTATATACTACTGTTTATTAAACATCTTTCTTTGAAACAGATCTAGTCTTGTGCTACGTACGCTTGGTTAAATAGTTTCTGTATGTATTAAGTTTTTCACTCAACATATGTTTTTTGAGTCTTACTATCTTCTAGACTTTGCCCTAGGCACTAAAGATTCAGCAGTAAACAAGATAGCCTACATTCTGTTTGAGGAGACAGATGCTTAAAATAGTGAAAAAATTATATACTTACAGATTGCGGTGAGTTGAAGGAAATAAATATGATTCTGTGCTGGCATAATCTGGAATCAGCTTGCATAAGATAAAGGAAGGTTTTTCTCCTGTCCTGAGTCACTGTGAAAGCTGAATTCAAGTCATTTGATGGGAGTAGGCACTTCAGTAAAGGTAAACCCTTAACTCCTACACCACCATCCTATTATTTATTTCCCAAAACAATGTTTTACCTTCTTAAGTATAAAGGGTAACACTGAATCACACAGTAACGGGGTGTTGGAGTAGGAAGCCACACTCAAGTTCATGTGGGATCCAGTTCTATCTCATTTTAAAGATAGGTTCCTGGTGCCCAGAGAGGTAAAGAGTTTTATAAAATTTTACCAATGCTAATTAAAAGAAGCATGACATAGATTGGTGTCTCCTAACTCTTATTTAAATATTTATCCCAGTAGACCTATCTCACAGGTCCTAGGTGTGAAGGCTAGCATTCCATTGGGTTTATTTATTTATTTATTTATTTATTTATATTGTGTTTGACAGAGAGAGAGAGAGAGATACAGAGACAGAGAGAGAACTGAACTGGGGGACCTCCCCAGTTCAGCATATGGTTCCGCACGGGTCGGGGCCGGGATTCGATCCTAGGTCCCCGGCACTGCAAAGCGAGCGCTTAACCCCCTGAGCCCTCCCGCCTTCCCCTAGCATTCCATTGGCAGAAGAGTCTGAGATAACCTCTCCGAATAAGCGTAAGGCTCAGCATCACCCCGCGAAAACCATAGCCATTATAATGCCACATTTCTTTTTCATGGTACCTCTTCTCCAGTGAACTCAAAAGTTTTCTGGCAAGTTATCGCATCCCATTTATTCTTAAAGTATTCTTGGGAGATAAATATAAGTCTTTTATTTCTGAAGTTTAAGAGCTGCCTGGGGTTAGAAAACAAACCACATGGGTCCTATAAAAATCAAGTCAGGAAATTCAGTGTGGACAATGGCAGAAATCAAATGATGGAGACAAGCAACCGTATTTATACAGTAGCATGACATTTTAAATCACTTGTGCTGTGTTCACTATTGTCATTGTTCACTCACTGAAACATACAAGTATATTTGTTCAGTCCTGCTTGCTAAGTCATAAATGTTGGCCCTCATTTTGTCAAACATAGTCATATATAGATAAATGATAGATAGATAGATATATGATAGATAGATGGATAGATAGATAGACAGATAGATAGATGATAGAAAATAGGTCAGTTTTTCTGTGGGCATGAAGTCTGTGGAAAAACAAGGAAAGATTGTGATGACTGACAACAAATTGAAAAACATATTTCCAAGTCTTGAAAAATAAATCAGTTTCTTTTATCGGTCACAAAGATGAATTATTAGTCAAATTGGTTATGTATGGCTAATTAGTTGCTTCTTAATTAGTTTTCATGCAGTGCTTATGCACTTTCAGCTGTTTAATGGTTTTCATAACTATCCTGATTATGAGAATGAGGGTTACTATTTGGTTACTGTGTTCAAGATATATATATATATTTAGATGGTTTGAAAACAATATAAATAAAATTTTATGCTACTAAACAACTTGAATTTGAGCTATTAGAATATGAAATGCTATATAGCAAAGAGAAGACTGGAGCACCAAGGATTAAGTTGATTTTTGGGAAAGGTCATTGGTTGCGGGAAAAAGATTTGTAGTAATGCTTGATTTGTTAATGTTTCATGTCCACAAGCATCTTTCTGTTTCTGCTTTTACAGCAGCTTCTTGCTTTCCATTATTCCCTGAAGCAGTGGGGTTTGGCATGTTTCCTTTGAACTTGCCAGGGATTCTGCTTGAAAGGGATTATTTGAGGTTGACAACTCAGAGCAACCCTGCCTCTCTCCAGGAAGAGAGAGGAACTGTTTGTTTGACCAGCTGAGAGAAATGTGCACAGAGGCAGACCTGCTAGTGTCACTGGGTCCCAAGGCCCTCAGTAGGATACAAAATAACAGCTGTTTGCTACAGTGAACAGATCAGAGGATTTTCATTTAATCAATTGATGCTCTACTTTTATTAATATTTTTAATAGAGCTGAGCCTTATCTGGTCCTGCTGTGACCCTTTCTACCTACATTTTAGGTATAGACAAACAGTAATAATTAGAGCCCCTGACGTACGGCCTGGGGTGTCTTACAAATCTGAGTAGGTCCAGGCTACCCATGAACAAAAGGAAAAGCAGACAGAGACCTAGAGTCACTGTTCTGAAGCTGAATATGAATTATACGCAATGTGTTTTTTTCTGAGACCTCATTGTCATGTCTGCTGTTTTTATGAAACAAGATTCTAGAATCTAAGATTTCATGTCTGAAGATAATTATTCATTGCACTAAAAATAGAAAATTTAGAAATTGAGTACACTATGATTAGAATAAACAGTCAAAAATGTATTCATGTGTTGTTGGGTTTTTTTCACTTTTTTTTTTTTTATGTATAGTACTCATATAGAAAAGTATACAAAACAAATTACAGCTAAAGGAATTTTTACGATGTGGATAATCTGGGTATACACCAGTCTGCTCAAGAGCAAATATACCCACTAACCTAAAAGACTTTCTTTCGTCTCCTTTCAATTATAACCGTTCCTCCCCTCCCTAAAAGTATCCACTCTCCTAACTTCTAACAGGAGACTTAAGTTATGCTTGGTTTTGAACTTTATATAAAGTTTATATATAAACCTCAGCAAACCTATGCATTCTTTTGTGTTTGGCCTCTTTAACAGTTTAGTGAGACGTCACAGTATTGCAAGTAGCTGTAGTTCATTTTTATTGCTAAATAGGATTCCATTGTAAGACTATACTGTGCTTTAGTATTTCCGTTGTATTGTTGATGAATATTTTAATTGTTCCACATATTCACCAGCCATGATATGTCAATAATTTCACTTTTTCCATTATAATAAGTGGATCATGTTATCTCCTTGAATATCCTAATTAAATTGCATGTTCAAATATCTTGCCCATTTTGAAAAATATTTGATTGGCTATATTTTCTTAGTGATTCCTAGATCTGTGTATTCATTTTGTTACGGATATTAAAAATATCTTCTCTGAACCTCTAGCTTTCCTTTTAATTTAATTTCTTTGGGTGGTAAAAATTCATAATATTATAAAGTCCAATTCACCTAAAACTTTTATATAGTTTTATATTTTATTGTTTTTGTCTGTGAATTCTTTTGTATTCCAAGGTTATGAAATTATTCTAATATATATTTTCTGTATATATTCTGTCTTTAACATTATGACTTAAAATTTGGGAAATGATCATTTCCAGGTAGGAATCAAAATTCATTCATTATAAAGACTTTCCGTTCTCCATTGCTCTGCTGAATACTTGTTGTAAATCAAGTGTCTGTATATGCTGGGGTCTCTCACTGGCATCGATTATGTTCCATTGCTCAGTGTTTCGATCTATGAAACAATGTCACACAGTTTTAGTTACCGGTAATGTAGTTTTAAAATAGCTCTTGATATCTGATAAAATGTTCCTCCTGTCATTCTTCTTCAAGAATATTTTCTCTATTCTTAGTATACTGCATTTCCATATAAATTTTAATTTTGTAATTTTTCGACTTTTCAATTACAGTTGACATTCAATATAATTTTATATTAGTTTCAGGTGTACAGCATAGTGTTTGGACACTTATATAATTTATGATACAATCCCTTTAGTCTAGTACCCACCTGGCACCATAAATAGTTATTACAATATTATCGACTATATTTCCTACACTGTACTTTACACTATATTTTGTAACTACCCATGACTATTTTGTAACTACCAATTTTACTTCTTAATTCCTTTACCTTTTTTACCTGCTGTTTCAACCCTCTCCCATCTAGTAACCATTATTTTATTCTCTGTATCTATGAGTTTACTTTTGTTTTGTTTGTTTTGTTCTTTAGATTCTACATATAAGTGAAGTCACATGGTTTTTATCTTCCCCTGCCATATAAATTTTAAAGTTTGCTTGTCAAGTTCCAATAATACACACAACAAAGAAATACACAAATATTTATATTTTATTGGGATTGTTTTAAATTTATAAAACAAAACTTGGGGAAAGTTAAAATTTTTACTATATTAAATTTTTCAATCCATAAGTTTTATGTACCCCTCTATTAATAATTCTGTATTCAATTTTCTCTCAAAAGTATTTTATACTTTAGGTATAGAGGTCCTATATATTGCATTAACATTGTTTTTATGCATTTAAAACTGCTTCTCACAAAGAGTTCTTTTATTATTTTATTTTCTATTTGTTGGAAATATAATTGATTTTTGTATATTTACCTTAATTTTTAAGAAACTTGCTAAACTCATTTATTAATATTTTGTCTTTGTATATATAAAAATCACATTATATATTTTTAACTTAACTGATTTTTTTCTACCTCCTTGACATCATTAATTTTTATCTTTCTTTTTTCTTTTATTTTTTTATTGTTTGAGAGAAAATGAGAGAGAGGGAAAGAGAGAAAGGAGGAGGGCCCAGAGCAGTCTCCATATTTGTACATCATTAGTTGTGACATGGTTTCATTCCACACAGGTGGATGTGGGGCCGCTCTGGGTGGGAACCCATCTCGGGGCCTCCAACATGGGAGGCTTGAACATTTGTCACTAAACCATACTGATGGCCCTTTTTTCTTTTCTAATACTGTATTTTCCGGCGTATAAGACGACTTTTGAAACGAAAAAAAGTCAACCGAAAATCGGGGGTCGTCTTATACGCCGAGTATATCCTGAAAAACGTCTCAATATGCCGCTAAACGAATTTTCCAACTCGATCCCGCACCAATCACTGCAAGGCTGCTCGGACCGTGTCTCTAACTCAGCCAATCCAAGCAGGCTTTTTATGCATGCAATATACATGTTCTATCAATGTACGGTATATTATGGTATGTTCGAAAAATGTCATTCATTAAAAATTTAATTAAAAAAAGATCTGGTGTTGCCTCGGAAGTGGGGGGCAGTCTTATACAGCGAATATAGGCCTAAACCTATGTTTTAACTGTAAAATTAGGGGGTCGTCTTATACGCCCGGTCGTCTTATACGCCGGAAAATACGGTAAATGCACTCAAGGACATAAATTTTCTTCTAAGAATGGTATTAGCTGCATCTAACAACTATTTATGTATAATATTTTTATTATCATTCTGTTTCTCGGTTTCCAGATGTGTTCATTGAGGGTTCTTTTTATAGATGGGCTATTTTCTGGTAATTTTTTCTTTTTTGTTATTGATATTTAACTTAATTTACGGTGTCCAGGGCCTCTTTTCTCTGTCTATGTCAATAGCACAAACTGCCCTTTGCCTCATAATTCCAATCCTTTGTACAAACTCCCACCAGTGTCAGAAGCTCTGAAGCTTTTTTTGGTATAACCTGTTTCTTACCAGGTTTGACCTAATTATGGATCATTTCAGTACCTACACTGCTACTTGCAGTGCATATTTTCTTTCCTTTCTGACTAGTGAACACATACTATTTCTATAATTTCTAACTTCAACTGGGTCCTCAGAGCTCCCCAGCAGCCAATTTATTCTCTCCTTCTATTTCCTCCATATTATATGACTCATCACCACAGTTTCAAATTGTGTCAATACTCCTAGGGCCACCACATATTTCTTCATCTCTTCTCCCTAAAATAGAAGACACACTGGTTACAGAAAAGATTAAAGTTCTGTGGCCTAAGTTCCATCAAATCCCCTCTGCTACAAATGACAATATTTGGGGCACTTACCTTTAGTTCCACTATAAGAACATGACATATCCATTGTCACTCTTTCCTCATTTGTTTGCTCCATCTTCATAGGAAACAGTCTTCATTTTTCAAGGCTAACCTCACTGCCATTCGTTACTTTATGACTTGTTTTTTCACCACTCCTCTAACTTTAATTCCCTTTCCTTGCTTTTTCTTTTCTTTTTTTAAATTTATTCTTTTTTTCTCATTTATTTGTATTTTTCAATTACATTTGACATAAAATACTATATTGATTTCAGGTGTACAGCATAGTGACGAGACAGTTATATAACTTACAAAATCCTTATTCTAATGCCTCTGGTTCCCATCTGACACTGTATATAGTTATTACAATGTTATTGAATGTATGCCCTATGCTGCACTTTATATTCCTGTGACTATTTTGTGACTATGAATTAGTACTTCTTGTGTTCTTCCCCTTTTTCACCCACCCCTCCCATCTTCCTCCCATCACCTTGAAAAATGCAGTACCCATCTGATGCCACCCATAGTTATTGCTGTTTTATTGACTATATTCCCATGTTGTACCCTCTATCTCCATAACTATTACTTTGTAACCACCAAGCTGAACTTCCCAATCCCTTCCCTTTATTTCACTCCCTCCCCAACCTTTCTCCCATCTGGCAACAAACCAAACGTTTTCTGTATCTATGAATCTGTTCCTGTTCTGTTCGTTCATTTTCTTCTTTGGATTTCGCATATAAGCAAAATAAACTTGCATCTGTCTTCCTCTGTGTGACACTCCATTCAGAGTCTTTTAATTGAAGCTTTTAAACAATTTAAATAAAAGGTAATTGTTGCTTTGTAGCTATTGTCATTTTCTTATTCATAATTTTGCTTTTTTCCCTCATTTTAAAGTAGTACTTCTAACATTCCTTGTAATGCTGATTCAGCGATGATGAACTCCTTTATCTTTTTCTAGTCTAGGAAGCTCTTTGATTTTGAATGATATCCTTGCTAGGTAGAGTAATCTTGGTAGCAGGTCCTTGCTTTCATTACAATGAATGTTTTCTGCCACTCCCTTCTGGCCTACAAAGTTTCTGTTGAGGAATCAGCTCCCAGTCTTATGGGGGCTCCCTTATAAGTTACTAGTTGCTTTTCTCTTGCTGCTTTTAGAATACTCTCTTCCTCTTTAACCTAGGCCGTTTCAATTATAATGTGTCTTAGTGCAGGCCTATTTGGGTTCATCTCGTTTAGAATTCTCTGTGCTTCCTGGGCTTGAGTGTTTCCTTTGCCAGGTTAGGGACGTTTTCAGTCATTGTTTCTTCAAATAGGTTCTCAATTCCTTGTTTTCTCTCTTCTCCTTCTGGTACTCCTACGATACAAATGTTGTTACTTGATGTTGTCCCAGAGGCCCCTTAAGCCCTCCTCATATGGGGGGATTCTTTTTTCTTTTTGCTATTCTAACTGGATGTTTTATGCTACCTTGTCTTCCAATTTGCTGATTCAATCCTCTGTTCCATTTACTCTGCCGGTGATTCTTTCTATTGCATTCTGAATTTTAGTTATTGTATTCTTCATTTCTGAGTGGTTCTTTTTTACAGATTCTATGTCCTTCATTATGCTTATTATCTCTCTGTTGCATTTTTCCCTGAGAACCTTGAGCATTCCTATAATCATTATTTTGAACTCTTTATCTGATAGATTGCTTGCCTTCATCTTTTTTAGTTCTTCTGGAATGTTCTGCTCTTCTATTACTTCAGACATATTCTTTTGTTTTCTCATTTTGTATGCCTGTCTGTGTTTGTTTCTACATATTAGGTAGATCTGCTACACCTCCTACCTTATGTGGTAGGTGCTCTGTGGGGCCCTGACACAGTCTCCCTGGTCACCTGCTCTGGATGTTCCTGTAAATTCTGATTTGATACTAGTGCTGTGCCTGGAGCTACTCAGCAGAAGTCTTAGAGCACACCAATGCTGGTCACCACATGCCTGGGGCCTGTGGACTTAAATAGTTTGTCAGGAAAGATTGCAATGCAGGCTGTTCTCCACAAAAAGTGCCTCTGGTGTTGGGAGAGTTCAGTGGGGCGGGGTCCCAGTGAGTCACAGGGTGGAGCAAGCAGAGCTCACCAGGCCAATCAAGTACAGATTTGGCTGGGTGAGGGTGAGCACAACACAGGAAAGATGGTACCCACCAATAAGCTGCATGGGAGTAGGATCCACCTAGGAAAATGGTGATTGTCCTCCCATCCTTGCTCCAAAGCCACACACTTCAGCCTGCTCCGTATGCCTCCAATGCCCTGAGTCACCGTGCCTCTGCCTGAGCCCAGGGTAAGTACCCATGAGTGACTGAGGCTGTGCTGGCACTTTAAGGGGATGTCTAGGTTTCCCCACAGCCTTCTATCCCAACCAGTCCATCAGAGTCCTCACTGTTTTTCCAAGTCAGGTGTTGTGGGGTTCCTCTTCCTAGCACCAGTGCTCTGGGCTGGGAGTCTGCTATGGGGCTGGGGTCCCTTATTCCTCTGTGGGTGGAGAACCTTTATAATTGAGATATCCTTCCTGATTCTCTACTGCCACTGGAGATTTGGCTCCCTTTTTGGTTGTGTCCGTCCTACTAGTCTCAACATGGCCTTCCCTTTTTGTGTCCTTGGTTATAGAAGTTCTGTCCAGCTTGACTTCAGATGGTTCTCCAGGGTGGTTGTTTAATAATTTAACTGTAATTTTAATGAGTTCACAGAATGAAACAGACACAGTATTTACGTACTCTGCCATCTTGGATCTTCCTCCCTTTTTTTCTTCTTAAAAGGACATTTCTTTTAATATTTTTCTGGCCCATGGTGTTAGATAACAATTATCTTCTCAGTTATCTCTCCAGGAGATTTAGTTCATCCAAACTAAATTTAGAGCAATCAGAACCCAAATAGAATATCACTGTTCCTTTTGTGCTTCATATACCATAACATTGCATAGGACAGTGCTTTATTCTAATTTATTTCTCCTAGTTGATGGTAAATTTGTGACTTCATCAATAAATTTGTTGCTAAAAAACTAGTCTTGAGTGTGACCCCTAGTTGCCCCTTTATATTCTGGGCTCTCTCTCTCTCTCTCTCTCTCTCTCTCTCTCTCTCTCTCTCTATATATATATATATATATATATATATATATGCACACACACACACACATATATAGTATTTATTTATTTATTTATTTATTTATTTATTTATTGTTAAATTTAATGGGATGACATTTATTGGTAACAATTAGATAGTTTCCAGATGCGTCTCAATATTTAAATATTTATTTGCTGTATTTCTCTTTCCAAACATGGTAGATGATATATTTTTAAGGAGTCCTGTGAATTTTTTTATTCTTATAACTTCATTTTTGTATAGCCTTTGTATAGCTTTTGTATAGCCTATTATGGAATTGGAATCTTTGTAAATATTTGAAAATCCTACATCAAAGGAGGACAGAAATAGTAGAAGCTGTTTATTTTTACCTCAAGAATGAAGCCCATGATTATTTTTTATAAAATATTTACACCCCTAATGATGTCTGACTTAGATTAATATTATAATTATTTTCTATTTCTTTCCTACACCTTGACTAATATGGAGAATAGCAGCTCAGAATAGCAGGCTTCATGTCAGTAAGAAGAGGTTGGAAATAAGCACTTAAACTATGACCAATGAGCTCACAGATAACAGAGATTTTAGAATATCATTGATGGTTCTCCATATTCTCTACAGCTTCAATCACCCTCACACTTTTCTGATGTTATTTTATAGTGGTCATATGTTCCTTTTATGTGGATGTACTATCAGACATCATTGTAATAACATGTCAGATATACCCAACAACTTCCTATTTTAATCCATTTCATTCTTCACTTAACCAAAAAATCCCTTAGGAAGTTTGATTCTTATTCTTGGATCTAAAATTTCAGGCTTCATTTGTGTCCTAGTAGAATCTAAATATATTTTAAGATATAGTTTTCAAAGTGAAATCCATTTAAACTATCTAGTAAGTTCTATTTTACGTTCCCATAAAATTTTACATTATGGTAAAATTGGAGAGGGAGGATATTGAGGACATTGAATTGGATGTCCTCCAAGATCCCTTTCAGCTCAAATATACTCGGATTCTGAAGGGGAGAAAAATACATTTCCAGCATTGACTGTCCATAGAAGAATAAGCTGCTTTTAAGTCTATGGCAGGATAATCTTTTGAATGCATTTTAATTTGTTCATTGATATACTGAGAAAAAAAATGTATGCATTAGATTATGGGATCCTTTGTTTTCTGTAATCAGATTACTATTCATAATGCTAACTGTATTTATAGTATAGCCTTTTAAGTTTATAAAAAAGCTTTTCATAAACATTAATCATTACATCCATTCTATAACAGATCCCTCCTAAGGAAAGAGCAAATATTAAAATACAGGTGTGAAAGAGTAAGAGATCTGCTCTAGATTATGTAGATAGTAAATGGTAGGATGAGTGCAGGCAAAATGCCCTGAAAAAGGTCAGTATTGCAATCAACAGAAACATCATTCTGATAATATTATTTTTTACTTCCAACATACATGCTAGAAATCTGTTTATGTAAAGTAGATGATCTAACAAATGTGATTCAATAAATACATTTGTATTTTCAAATAATAATGAAGAATGAAGTTCTTCATTATTTTCATAACTTTACTCCCAAACATGGAAACTTGGCAATGGTGGTAGAGAAGATTGAGTTCTATTACTTTTATAAGTATAAACTTTCTTCAGCCCAAAACCTCAAGAGCATTACTGTCCAGTAAGAAAATAAATTGGTTCTTGTACACATTAAACCTGTCTCAAGAGGTGAAAATGTTCATTGGCATAAATTTTTCATAAAGGATATTTAATCCATATTGAAACATAACTTAGGAATGAACACTGAGAATGACTGTGTTAATCCCCTTGAGGAGATGAAAAATTCACATCTGCATGGTGAGTAGTCAACACTTCACACTGTCAACATGTGTGCCATGCATATGACTGCAGGAACTCAACTTCAAGGTCAAGCAGAACTACCTCAAATGTTTTTGTGGCTCTTTGGCATCTTTCAAGGATGGAGTTCAAAATGCTCTTTGTATTTCTTATGATGAGGCAAGTGATGTTTCTGAGCATCCACTAATTTATTAATAGATTTTCAGCTTCTCTCACATGCATGTTATTCCTTGAACCATTAGCTCTCTTCTGGTCAATACAGTAGTGGACATTACAGATGGTTTTATCTTCTTGGCAGATTTTCCTGATTATTGAGGTCTGTAGATCTAGCAGGGGTCTCCAAACTTTTCAGCCCGCGGGCTGCATTAACTATCAAACAGCAGTTTGGGGGCCGACTACACACTCGAGGTCCAAATAAAAATGAAAACATAGATGTTGTTTTTAATTATTTATTTAATATTATATTATTCAGATAAAAAGGTCTCCACGGGCCAGATGAGAGGCCCATCTGGCCCGTGGGTCATAGTTTGGAGACCCCTAGAGAACAGTTAATTTCCATCTAGTGCACAACATTTAGTCTTTCATTCTTTGTGGGGATGGTCAATTTTGTTTTTCAAAATGGCTGGGTCATAATGCCCAGATATTTGATCTAACAGCATTCTGGATGTTTCTATGAGAGTGTTTTGAGTAAAATTAAAATTTTAAATTGATAGACATTGAATAAAGAATATTTCTCTCATTATGTGGACGGAACGTATCTAATCAGGTGAAGGTCTGACTAGAACAAAAGACTGTTCTACCTTAGCAAGAAAGATTCTGCCAGCACATGACCTCAAACTTGAACTGTAGCATTAACTTTTCCCTGGCTGTTCATGCTAATGGCCTTGGAAGTTGAACTACAATATCAGTGGTTTTGTTCTCTGACTTTCCATCATAATGGTGGACCATACACATTTGGACTTGTAAACCTCCATAATTCTATGAACAAATTCCCTAAAATAAGTCTTTATCCATTTATCTATCTATCTATCTACCTATCATGTGAGGGCTAGATTTTTTCTGGACAACCCTCTTATATATATGTGTTTTGTGTGCATGTATACACACATATACATATAGACATGCATATGTGTACACACATACATATATGTGTGTGTACATGTGTGTGTGTATGCATGTATACACACACATATACATTTACATATATCTCCTATTTGTTCTGTTTCTTTGGAAACCCTAATATAACTCATGTCCTCAAAACCATCCTCAAGCCTTCAGTGTGAGCTACCAGAAACACATATCTAATAATCATTTCCCTCTTGAACACCTCCAAAGACTTCCCAAAACTTACAAATGAAATCAAAGTGCCTTAACTTGGCCTATAAGGCCTTCTATAGTCTACCTATTGACTTATCAAATTTGTTCTGCCACTTCCTACCATTTCATGCTTCATACTGCTGTAGTGAATTGTGTGTCCCTTAAACATAAAAGCCTATTTCACACATGTGTGTTTACCCAAGCTATTTCCACTGCTTAGATACCTTTCTTTCCCAGCTTCAACTCTTTTCAACACTCCATCCATCATGTACTAGGCTTGTTTTATACTGTTTATTTCATTTCATTTTGAGATATGTTTATAAACCAAATTTGGAGTTTTAAAACAACAAATTTAAGTGATTTTATTTTCATATTCTTGTTCTATTTTTTAAATAAATAAAATATTAATAAACACCACAGTTAACGCTGGAGTTCTCTTGGAACTCTAGTTTTCATCCTATTGTCCTTTCTCCTCCTGAGAGAACATTACTGCTAATAAGTTGTGTGCTCTTTTTCATTTATTTATTTACTTATTTATTTATTAAATTTATGGGGTGGCTGGTTGGTAAAAATTATGTAGGTTCCAAGTGTACAGTCATTACACCATCTATGTGTTGCATCATGTGCTCACCACCCAGAGTCAGTTCTCATTCTATCACCATATACTTGATGCCTCCTCCCTACTCCCCCATCCCCACTCCTTTAACCTCAGGTAACCACTAAACTATTGACTGTGTCCATGAGTTTTTGTTTCTTTGTTATTTTCAGTTTTATATTCTACCGGTAAGTGAAGTCATGTATTTCTTGATTTTCTCAGTCTGAATTATTTCACTGAATATGATGGTTTCAAAGTCAATTTTTATTCATGCACATACACATGCACATGCATATACACTTTAGATATATAGTATTATACAATACAACACTGATAATGTGTTTTTATTTTATGTAAATAGCATTACACTGGATTTATTATTCTGCATATGTTTTTTCAATGTTGTGGTTTTTATATTTATCAATATTGAGATATATAGACCTATCTATACCATCACTTTCAAGTTGAGTATTGTGTTCCACGGTATGGATATACCACTTTTTAATTATCTATCTACCCGTTGACCAATACTGATATTTATAATTTGAGACTGTTATAAACAATGCTGTAATGAATATCTTTATACATGTTTTCTTGGACTCACAAGTGAAAGTTTGTTTAAATATATACCTAAAAAAGATTATTACATATTCACATTCACATTTTTATTGGATATTGCCAAATTGCTCTTCAACATGCATGTATCAATATTCACTCTTACAAGCAATGTAGGAGCGGTCCTAATCCTTGAATACACTTGATAATGTCAACTCCTTAATTTTTCTATTTTTATTAATAGTTGAGGTTTTATATCATTTTTATATGCATTTGCCTCAAGACTTCAGCTCAGGGGTCATCTCTTTCAGGACAATTTCACCATTCTCCTCCTATGCATTTACATGTCTCTAGCAGAGTTTATAGCAGAATATCTTGAAATTACCTTTTTCCATTCTACCTGTCCTACAGATATCTTCATAGGCTGAGATCCATTTACTTACCTTTGATTTCCCACATCAAATAACAGTGTCAAACACATTACCATATAATAAATATTAATAAATACATGTTTAAGTGAACTGAAATATACAGGCATTCTTCAGAGATATTCTGAGTTCAGGTCTAGACCACTGCAATACAGTAAGTATTGCAACAAAGGGAGCTGTAATCTTCTTGCTGGTAGAGGGTCTTTCCTTCAATTTGTAAAAAATGCAATATTTTGAAGTTTAATAAAGTTAAGCACAATTAAACTAGGCATGCCTATAATAGTGAATATTACCAAACTCAAAATGAATTTGGAACCTACCTTATAGAAATTCCTCAATGAAAAGATAACAGAAATCAAATCTTCGTCCTATATACACCAGTCCATTCAAAGACACTTCCCCCAGGCGTTGGTGGTATAGTGATGAGCATAGCTGCCTTCCAAAGATACTTCCCATTGGCTTGTCATGAGACATGACCTAGCAAATTACAAAGGCCCAAATTCAGAAGGGATCACAAAAAAACACTAGTAGAAGCCATCTAATTTTACATCTACTAGTTCAAATTTTTATTTTTTTCTGAAAAGAAGTACTCACTCAATGTTATCAACATATTGTAAGGTTCCTACAGAGACCTCATATATTTTGATAGATACTTTGGCTTAACTCTTCATAGCTGAACAAGGTACCATTGTCTTAGCACACTGAATTCCTAATTTTTAGCTTTATAACAATGAGAACATGATTCAACTCCTTTGAGCTTTTATTTTCCATTATATAAAATCAAGATAATGAAAGAATTCCCCTCATAGGCTTGTTGTGAGAATTAATTGAGATGATGCATGTAACTGCTACATACAATGTCTGGAACACTTAGCACACACATACTGGTTGTTCAATATATGAACTGGTAGCTTTAATTTTTATTGTTGTTATTGTTGTTGTACCGTTGTTATTGTATAGACTTTGACCTTAAAAAGGGGTGGGGGTAAATCTGCTTTTTTGATTATAGTATTACAAAGTTGATTCTTAACTCTATGAGTAATATTGATTTTTTTTTAATACATTGATGTAATGTTCAATTTAATATATATTTTTTTATTTATTTATTTTGACAGAGAGAGAGAGAGAGATACAGAGACAGAGACAGAGAGAGAACTGAA
>PVKE010030293.1:0-19728 GCA_004027555.1 Craseonycteris thonglongyai
TTTGGACTCCATTATTTGGGCTGTTAGGAACTGGAAGTTTTAGGGAGTGACATGATCAGAGCTCTGTCTCTGGAAAATTTGTGTCAAAAAGACTTTGGTAGAAGGGGAGGTGGAAAGAAATGCAAAAAGGAAGATACTGGGGTTATTGGAGCAATGGAAGTAAGGGTAGAAAAGAGGGAACACATTAAAGGCACACCAAGGATTTGAACTATGATAGTGATATTAGGAATAATAAGAAGAGGAAGATTGTGAGAAATGTTGGCAGTGATTGAATTTGTAGGATTTGACAATCTCTTGGATCTTAAGAGGTAAGAACGTGAGGTGACACAAATTCACTCTGGATGAATGTGAAAATAGTGATACAATTAATAGGAATTGTAAAACCAGGGGAAATTTTATTGGTTTGAGATAGTATTGTTACTTAGCAAATAGTAAGTAGAAATGTTCAGTTGCCAGAGGGAAACATGAGTCTGGAGCCAAGAAGCTATCTACCCAAAATATGATAAGTGAAGCCATAGGAGGGAAGGAACGCATCAAAGGAGGGAGCATCTGGCAAAATAGAAATAAATCAATGATGAAAGTCAGGGGCCATCCGCATTTAGGGGTGAGAGGAAGTGAAAGAATATTCAAGGAAGTGAGAGAAAGACCAGAAAGGTTGGAACAGGACGAGGCACCAATGTATTCTGAAAGTCAGAGGAAGCTTTTCAAGATGAAGCAGGTGAGTAGCAGTATGAAATTGTACAGCAAAATTGGGAAGGATTAGGCATGAGATAAAGCAGTCAGAGAGAAAAAACAATTAAGTGACTCCAGTGACCAAGAAGGAACATGGTTTTAGGAAAGGAGTGGGGACTAAAGTCAGGTCACAAGGACTTAGAACAATGAATGAGTATTTCAGTTATGAAGGCAGGGAGCAAAGAAACTGGTGGCGAAAAAGGGGAAACAGAGGAAGGGAGAAGGAAATTGGACTACAGAATTGATAGACATTTTTTAATGCAATAACTAAGAATTTACTAGAAAACACAGAAGAGGGGCCTAGCAGTGGGAGAAAACTGATATAATAATGGTCAGGGTACTTTGTGGTACACAGATCTCAGGAGGCCTGGCAGGGAGGGAAGGGATCTAATCAAACACAGGTGAGCACAGTTCTGAGGAGACAGCCACTCTCTGCTCTCTAGTAATAGAGATCAGAGGTGCACCAAACGCTAATGCTGCAGAAGGGTTTCACTGCCTACCTCATAGATTCTTCTCTAGCCTGTTTTCCTAAAGATTCTTTTTCTTACTTTGCATCCAAAGCCATGAGTAGCATTAACAGATTCATTGTCTTCTGATTAATATACTTGCTTAAAATAAAAAAGCTTCATCAAAGGCAGAAAGGTCCTCTCCATCTCTGGAACTCTAGTGGGCTCCTGGTAGCTTGTGTGATAATAGAGACCTGAGCTTTCAGTGGGAAGTGGTGGATTGTATCCTACTGATGCGAAGCATGTCATTATCTTGGGAAGAGTGAACAAATTTCTCTGAGCCTCAGTTCTGTCTGTAAAGCTGAGCGTGGTGGCTACTTCAAAAGGTGGTTGTGAGCATTTAATGAGAAAATTATGTATAGAGTACCTGGTATGTACACTTATGTCAATGGTCACACAATAAATATTCTTTGAAAGGTGATTCAGTGAGTTCCAAGATGGCAGTCTGTGTCTCACTCATTATGCTTGTTTCCTATAGTAATGGCAAGAAAGAAGTATCCCATTGTGTTGCTCCCCCTGTTTTCCTTCCCTTTTTGATCTTATCTCTGTCTCTGTGCTTTCATTGCTTCCAGGCTACACATTCTGAAACTGTCACCAATTCACTGTCCATGATGACTCTTTTCAGGAACGTTTTAATTTTAGAAGAGGATAGTGGGGAGAGGGTAGTGCTTGGCATTGGGGACCAAAATGCTCATGGTGGGCAGAATTTCCACATCAGCCTCTCCATCACATAAAAGTACTGCCTGTGTCCCAACACCAGCCAAACCCACAAATGTGGTCCATGCATATGCATTGTCAGAATCACCTGGAAGCTTGCAAGAAATGCAGATTCTAAGACCTTATCCAAAACCACTGAATCAGAACCTATATGTTAATAAGACCACGGGGTGATTTACATTTATATACACATTAAAGTCTGAGAGGCACTGTTCTAGGGAAAGAATTATTTCATAAGGTGGATTTAAAATTTAATGAGAAAGCATGCCCAGAGCACCTAATACAGGCAGGTGTGTAAGTGAGTGCTTAGTAAATATTTGCAAATCCCAGGAGGGCAAAAGGAGTCCTCTGTGCCCAGGACCAATGATGTGTAATGCAAATAAAGGGCAATAAAAGCCACAATGCAGCACACTTTAGAGTACTAAAAAAAAGAGGGGTTTTGTCTTTTGTCTCCCTTCCCCCAGCGCCCCCCGAGGAAAGGAATATAATAAAGGCAGAGGAAGGAATGACTATAACGAGCAAGTAAGAGTGAAAAAATATGGAATGGAAAAACAAGGTACTTAGGAATAAAATATCTTGCTTGAGGTGATGAAAGAAGAGATAAACAAGGAGTAAAGGACTCTTAATATGCACACTGCTAAAAATTTGGAGGAGAAAACTACATTTCTCCAGATTGGCAGGGAAGTGTGAGTATGTGATGTATAGAGAGAGACAGCCAAACCCATGTGATTTAGCATAAGGCTGGCTTAAACAGTTTAATAGCCCTGGTGTAACATGGTAAGCTTGTGTTTGGAATTTTCACTCAAGGACATCTTTGTACAGAAGAACAACATGGTTTGGTTTTGGGCCCAGTTGAGTGGAATGAGTGGGAGGCAGCTGGCCAAAAGAGAGACGGTGGGGTTGAGGTGTCAGTAAACAGGCAGGAAAGTGCTTGTCCTCAACAGTGGACCCTTTTGGGGTCCAGATGACTGGGTCAAACTTTGTTACTCACCTCCACACAAGTGGATGGGAAATATATCACAGCTCCCCTCCCCATGCCAGCAGGGGTGAGTTAGGGATGTGGAAGCTTTTCTAGGAAGCCTCATGACAGTAGGTAGTGAGATATGGTCAGAGGTCAGCATTAGGGAAGGTTGAAGAGAAGCACTCTGGTTCCCTTCTGTCCCACCTCAGCCACTGTCAACAAAGTATCCCATGGCAGGATGGAGAAGGAGGGTCTGGCAATACAGGAGAATAGAAAAACAGTAGTCTGTGTCTCTGTGATGAAGTACTAGGTAAGACACCTAACTTGTCTGGATCTCTACTTTTGGTCTACAAAATGGGTTATGCGTTCTTCAGGATGTTATGAAGTGAATTACAGTCAGTTCTGAGAAATCTTATCCCTAACTCAAGATGGGAACTTAGACATCTTATAGAATCAAATCCTTTTCTTTTGCAAGCAAGAACTGAGGCCAGGGCAGTCAATCAACTTGCTTAGTTAGGGACCTCATAACTGACCTAGGAGTAGAACCCAGGTTCTACTCCCAAACAAGGACTTAAAACTTTTAGGAACGTATTCTATTTTTTTTTCTGTGTTAAACTCTGGAGATAAAGGTACTTGTACTTTAATTTCTGAATCATGGACTTTTTTGACCTTCAGAGCTATGGCAAGGATGCTTAATGATAAATGTTTGAACAGCTAGTAATTCTGAGTCTGACTTTCCATTTTACTCTGTGGGATGATCTCTATTTACATTTAACCCAAATGTTGACTTTTGGCTTGCCTCATTTTTTATTTTAAGTTCCAGTGAACGCGGCACACTTTACTGTTGTGGATATTTGTCAGTGTTTTGGAAAGAGCATGGATGGGCTTTGGCGTCATGCAGGCCTGGCTCAAATCCTGCCCCTGCCACTTATTCTCTGTAAGTCTGGGCAAGTTCATTGATTTCTCTGAGCTACAGTATTCTTTACAATAGTGTATTAGTCAGGGTTCTTCAGAAAAACAGAAGCTACAAGATGTACATATATATGGAAATATATTATGAGGAATTGGCTCATATGACCAAGGAGGCCAAGAAGCGTCATGATCTGTTGCCTACAAGCTGGAAACCTAGGAAAGTCAGTGGTGTCATTCCATCTGAGTTTGAAGGCTTGAGAACCAGAGTTACTGATGGTGGCAAATCCAGTCCAAGGACTGGAGAAGATAAGACAAGATGCCCCAGCTTAATCAGTCAGGTAGGGGAGGGATTGGAAAACTCCTCCTCCCCCACTTTTGGCTCTATTTGGGCCCTCAACAGGCTAGATGATGCCCATCCACACTTCGGGAGCACAGTTTGCTTTAATGAGTTCACCAAGTCTAATGCTAATCTCATCCAGAAACACTTTCAGAGACACACGCAGAAACAACTAACCTGGGTGCCTCAGGGCACCCAGTCAGGTTGACATAAAATGAACCATCCCAAATAGGTTCAATCTATTATTTGGAGCTGTTTGATAATTATGAGAAATACTGTTTAAAAGTGCTTATACGAGGATCTGGAGTATAATAGGAGCTCAGTAAATGTTAGCTATCACAATCAGCAAGTACTTATTGTGTACCTACCTGAGAGAAGTGGTGATGGTGGACTGGGAGCTCAGCCTCACAGTTAGATATAAAATATTTACCAGGTGTCTTTCCTGATCTGCTAGAGTGTTCACATTATAGGTAGCCAAACCAATAATTTTATAGCTTATCATCTTGTTCCATCCAAAAACTGAGGGTGAACCTCTGATTGCGGGTATTGTCTTTCAGACTTAAATAAACATTTTCTGTGGTAACGTAGCCACCTTTCTTTCCCGTATTTCCTCTGGGTTGTCTGGCTGGCTCCCACACCAGGTTGGGCAGCTGCTCTCCCATCAGAAGTTTCACCCCTCGGATTTGAGATACAACACTTTTGAGGGTAGAGTGTTGTTATGTTCATGGGTCATTTATTGATTCGTTGCCTTTCTGTAGAGACATTTCCCTTGCTTCTGAAACTTGTTTCTTGTTTGCAATGGAAGTTTCCTGTTTGGTCCTGTTGTGGGTAGGTTGGCAGTAAATTCTAGGAGATAGGGTAAAGGTACAGAAGCAGCTGCTTTTACAAAGGAAAGGGGCAGAGGTGGTCTACTCAGCTGCTTTAATTTTATTTTTTTAAGAAAGGAAACTGCATTTTTACTATTTTGCATAAATTGGGTAGTTTGGCTTCGTCCATATTGATAAATGGTAAAGGGGCTCTTCATGTGGGACAACTGGGAAATGACTTTTTGTGACCAAAATAGGAAGAGACATGCTAATGTGATATTGAGCAGAGTGTGGATTTCCGTTTTGTCCTGTGATTGGCCTCTCTGTCCAGGGAGACACACAAATGCAGCTATAGAGTACTGAAGAATGATAGCATTAGTATTCAGTGAAAAACCCTGATCTGTTGGTCTTGGAATAATGGTGTGAAGAGGGATATAGAATGAATAATTAGAATGTAATCTAATATTAACAGCTATGGACTGGCTTCCTGTGAGGTGGATTTAGGGATGCTTCGATTCTTAATACCATCAACATGAAATTGAAATATATACACACATCAGACGGTGGGTCACAGCTGGTATGCCATTGAGTATTTTCAGGAAAGGAAATAAAGGATTTACAGGGGGCAGAAATAAATAAGCCACATTTCCCCTTGTGTGGTGCCAGACAGGGAGACTGTATATTTGCAGCATAACCCACTTCATTCTGTATTTCTTAATGTCTTAACAGGCACAGAGAAAATGCTGTCCATTCCCTTTTAGATTTTGTCCTGTTGCCTTCCACACTTAGGAGGAAATGGCTTTCAACCCTCTAAGGCTGGGTAAATGCCCAACAAACTTGGGAGTGTATGAAGATAGATTCTCATCTGATGATCTGAGGACCAACAGACCCAACTTAGGGGGTAACTTACCCATAATCAAAAGTTTATTTAGTATAGAGACTTGAGAAATAGATGTTTAAATTTCAGAAGCAATTGGCTTTGATATCCTACATGACACTTAGGGCTTAAGGGGATACATGGAATTGCTACTGGAGGCATCAAACAAAAGACTGAGATCCTGATTGTCTCCTCACTCAGAGTAGGGCGAAGGGAGTGTACCTCCAGGTTTTGTTTTACTTGCACCAAAGCGTCAGGGACTCAGAACACCGGAGAACACAGAATAAGTTGTGACTAGCATCCAGTGGGACTGATTTATGTTCAAATGGAACTATAAGAACTGGTCAAGAGGAGGCAATTCAGGAAGTATCAAAACCAAGTCAGCTCTCAGGCATCTTATTTCAAAAAATATCGTGAGTACTGCAATGGTTTTCTGTTTGGGCTATTGTATTGATTGTGCCAGTCTCGTGTATTTCCGGAAAACTTGTTGATCCTTTACCCAAGCAGGTTCCTGCTATCCTTGATTAGTTTGTTCTTTTCTAGCCACATTCCACTGTTGCTTGTGGAGCATTTGGAAAGCCTGCTTGGTGGGTTGTGAATAATCAAAACTCCAATCAATCAATCCTTTACTTTCAGAAGGCAGACAATACCCTTGGCTTGTCTTTCTTTCAACTGCTAGGTTTTAGGGGCAATCAGCCTGAGGACAGTTCTTACTGCAGTCACCAGGAACTGACTTTGGCACCCTCCAGGAGTCAGCGGTGGAGGGAGGAAGTATGACACAGCATACCTGAGTGGAGCTTGTTTCTTGGGTGCTGCTTTGGGACAGGTCATCAAAACACAGAACTCCATTAGTGGGTCTGTAGCTCAGAGATCTCACATATCCAAAGGGGAGCTAGAGTGATTCTTTTTCCTGGCAAAAAACAATAATGCCTTACATAGCAGCGGAATAATAAAAATGGCCCCCAGGGCAAAATCGAATGTCTCCCTGCCAAGACAGCCAGATGCCTCTCCCTGCTCTTCATTCCTTGGAGCAGTAGTAGTGGTTTGGGAGAAGCAAAGCTGCAATTCTTATATTGGGAGTGAGCTGGCTATCTTTTGGGGAGGTAGGGAGACTACTGGGAACTCTATACAGGAGGGAGGGATGCTAAGATGGAGAGGACAGAGCTGATTGGTAGGCCTGCCTTCTTCACTCCCATCCCCAGAGAGGGTGAAGAGGCCCCAGGACGAACACACACCAGGGCCGGCCTTGTCCAAAGGCACTCAAGCCTGTGTCAGGCTCTCTCACTCTGGCACAATTGTGCCATCACCCCCTTCTCTGTTGTGTTGGTGTGGCCTCACCAGTGGGTTTAGGCAAGGCTCAGGCAAAGTTAAGACAGCTCACCTGCGAGTGTGGAATCTAGCCAGCTTCTGAGGCTGCTTCTGTTTTGGTGAAATCCCCTGTTTGGAATTTTTTTTTTTTAAAGATTTATTTTTATTGTTTTTGACAGAGAGAGAGAGAGAGAGACAGAAAGAGATATACAGAGACAGAGAGAAGGGGGAGGGCTTCGAACAGTCTCCATAGTTGTACATCATTGGTTTTTCCACATAGTTTCATTCCACATAGTTTCATTCCACAGGTGGGTGTGGGGCTGCACAGGGTGGGGAATGGGCCAGGGTCTCACCCCGGTGAGAACTGAACTGGGGGCACTCCCCAGTTCAGCATGTGGGTCCACACGGGCCAGGGCCGGGATTCGGTCCTCAGGGCTGCAAAGTGAGTGCTTAACCCACTGAGCCATCCTGGCTTCCCCAACCCTGTTTGGAATTTGTTCCAGGGATTTTTTGAACATCTCTGCCTGTGTCTGCCTCTCTCTTCCCTTTTTGCAATCATGTCATATGATCCAGAGAGGTCATTTGTATAGTTACTCACCACCTCTTCTGGAAGAGGAATAGTGGGAAATATGCAGAGGTGTCTCAGCTTATCTGGGTATTTATAATGAGATATCAATCTAAAATACAGGCTGCTGTGGCTATGAATGGATCCTTTACAAGGAAGACTGGTAAGGACTTTTCACATCTCAAGGCTAAGAACATAGTCTCATTTGCTGCATTTGGCTTCCTCAGAGAAGTGGCTTGAAATGTATACTCTGCAAAATAGATGACAAGGACTTGGGTAGTTTACACTGAGGCTACAAATGTGTCATCTGAGTTTGCAAGTGCAATTCTGGGTAGCAGTTGTCATTGCATTATAGTGGCTTTCATCCAAGAACTTCATAGCTCCAGCAGCTCATTGTGCTCATGGCATCTTGACAAGCAGGTAGCACATAGGAATGTCCTTGTTTTACAAATGAAAGGAAGGCAGAGAAAGGAGTTCTCAGGACAAGGCAACCTGGACTTGTGCCAATTCTTATTAATCACAGACTTCCCAAAAACTCACTTTCCCAACAGGGCTTCTTTGCTCCAAAATAGTAAGTATGGCCACTGGTAACATGGATTGCTAATGGGGCTTGTATTATTCGCATTGGGTTAATAGAGTGAAGATCTCAGGTTTCTGAACAGAAAGTTGGCTCCTAAATGGCAGAGACTAATTATACTCAGCATTGATGGGGAAAGAGAGAGAGAGCACAAGAATTTCTATTTTTGTTACTAAAATGGGACAAGAAATAGAGTCGGTCCAGTGGGTCATTTTTCACACAGCAGAGAACAGACTAAGCAGTCCTAAATCAGGCAATTATTTTAGTAATGATAATTTTAGTTTTCCTTGAGTGATTTGAAAATGCTTAATTAAACAGAGCTATTTCTTTATAACCAATTCCCTCTAGTCAATTGTAAGAGTGCTCATGAGGTTCCTAATCTCTGAGATGAGGGTGAGCAGAAGAGGAGGTCCTGATGGGCAGCTCTGGGGACCGGGGGTGGGGGAGGTGGGGGTGGGTGGGGGTGGGTTGGGGGGGTGGGGGGGGGCTGGGCGGGCCTCGTTCAGAGGAGGCCTTCGGGTTAGCTCACCCTGCTCTCATCTGCGCTAGGTTTTGCCAACCAGGCTGACCATGAGCAGACCTCCACAGTGGCTCATAAGGCAGATACAGAAGCTAATTTTATTTGCTGCAAAAAGCAAGAAGACCAGGGTTTACTGGGCAATAGTTGGGTTCTGTTAAGCTTGCTTCAGCATTGACCAAGATAGCAAAATACACACACTAATGATAGAGTCAATGAATTTTCTACTTTTTTGTGTTGGGAGGCTGACAAAATTGTCATTGACAAAATTGCAGCTGAATAAGAGGTCATGAACTATTGGGACTGTTTTTTTCTCTGTGTGAAATGTTATCCTGAATGGTAGCTTGACTTTGTTGTGAAGAATGAATGAATTCTGAGCCTGCCAGGGAGAGAAACAGCCAGGAAGCCACCTAACAGAGTTTTTAACCTCTCCTACGGTTACAAAGATGTTATTGTTAGATTTATATTCAACACAAAGGCTCAGTGAATATGTGTGGAGTAATTGCTTGCTTATTATTTATTTTGTGTATTGTAATTATTTGTGTATTCATGAACCTTTTAAAAATTAATTCATGCCAGGAATTCCTGAGAAACTGTCACTCATGCCAGAACTAGAACGTAATTAAAATTTTCATCAACTTAGCTACTCTTCCTTATACTGTCTTCCCTTACCCCTGAAGTATTTCTTATTCACTTGATTATTTTTTGGGTTATGACAATACATTATTCAGTTTTATTCATTTTAAAACATTATAAAAAATACACCATACTATATGAAGTTTTTTGGAATTTGCCTTCTTCATTCAACATTATGATACTGAAAAATTTTCTGTGTTGTTGAGTATAGCTATAGTTTATTTTCTCTGTTATATATTGCATTACATCAAGACATTACCATTTATTTCTTCATACCACTGTTGATAGGTATTTGGTTATTTCCAGATTTTAGTATTACACCGTTCAATGCTATGAGTGTTCTCTCCTAGTAAATATGTGTTTTTCTTTTGGGTATATATCTAGGAGTGCTGAGCTGCAGGGTATAGAAATGGTCAACTTTAAAAGATAATTACCAGGTGGTCTTCCAGGAGTTGTGTTTTACTTAAGAACAAGTCCAGTTTAATTTTTTATAGCATGCAGCAGATCTGTTCTTTCTGAGATTTCCTGAGAAATGTGAATAATCTTGAGGGTGAGTGCTCAGTGGGTTATGGTGGTGGGCAAATAAGGCAATAGGGAACATTTGGCAACGTTTTCAAAGAGGCCATGTCAGACAGATGTTTTCAGAGTTTAAGTAAGTCAGAGAGTTGTTTACCTTTGGACCAAAGCCAGTGTTTTCTGGAACTGGCGAGGACTGATTTGGAAGGAGAGGGATGAGTAAAGCATCTACCCCAGAAGTTCTGATGAAATGAGAGCTGGAATTGTGATATGGGTAGAGGAAGAAGCCAGGGCTTCTGCAGACTTGATCACCACAATGGACACCTCTCGCCATGTAGTTAAGCTTCTACTTTCAAGTCAGAGGGCCACTCATCTGCTCTCACCAAAACTTCAGAGACTTTCAGTGTGGCCTGCCAGGGTCAACATAGCATGGGGGAGAATTGAAAATTTGTCTTTGTTTTTGCTTGTGGAGTCGTTAGATAATGTTTCAGTTAGTAAGGAAAATGTATAGACCTACCATAACCTCCTTTTTAATAAGTGGAGCTACTTTCTCTTCCCTGATAGTTACCTTTTCAGCTCCTATGACTTACTATGGGAAATATAAATCTTTAGGACACTTTCCCTCTCTTTTCACATTCTCACGGGCCAGTGGCTAATGGTTTATGCATTTTCTGACCAACCAAAGGAACCAGCTTTCTTACTTTTCTCTATGGCTTCTTCCCATATCGTGGACATCATTCAGTGGTTCATAGAAATTTGAAATAAAGGCATGCCATTGTATATCTAAGGTGAGACCTAGAACTACTGGGTTGCAGTGAAGTTTGAATTATTAATAGTGGGGGAAATATGATTGCTGACTTTGGCTCCTTCCAGGGATTCTTAAGGCCTGAGACAGATCAGCTATTGCTTGTGAAAGGTTAGATAGCATTAGATATACTCCTGTTTGAAGACAATGGAACTAAAATGTAACTACTGGTTTTTCCAGCTCTAAGATTTAAGAGTCTCTGTATGGTCTGTTCTGGGACCCTCTCTGGGCCTGGCCAAGGACCTGCCTTTAGGTCTCCTCCTCCCCTCTCCACGCCTCTTCCCTCTCCTCTGCTTTTCTCCCTTTCCCACCCTCCCTCTTTGCTTTCATGTCTTCTGGCAGCTAGTGGAGGAGCCAGAAGAAAACAATTAGCTAAGACAGTCATCAAATTGGACAGTATTCTGTTCACCTGATTTGGGTCTTGTTCTGCGGTTTATGTGAGCCTATTCAGAGCATAAAGGAAATGGAAGAGTGAGCCTAAAAACTGTCATAAATGATGGAGCACTTCTATCCCTATTTTGCATGTGGCAGGGAGATTAAAAACTCTGTGATTGGACAATAGGAATAAGGTAAATTACTAATTTTCTTGGTGCTTAAAGCAATAGTATCATCCAACAAATAGCCAGCCTCATGCCATGCTCCATTTTTTTCATTCTGGTCAATGCTATCTTATGAACACAATCTAGCTAAACCCTCATAGAAGTTTTATGAGGAAAAGGTTATTATTGTGGCCATTTTACAGATGAGAAAACTAAGGCTTAGAAAGTTAAATAACTTGCCCAAAGTTATATTAATATATCTGGGGAGGGGAGGAGCTAGTATATTAATCTTAACCAAAAGCCTGGCTTAGTAAAGCTTCCTCAGAGTGACTTTCTGTTGTTAGAAGGCAAAGGAGGCTAGTAGTAGCTGATGGAAAAGGATTCTTCATGTTTACTTTTGAGTTGGCAAAGGCTGGGCGTGAGTACAGCCTTTGCCATTGACAACTGGGGCCTGCCCTGATCCCAAGGCTGTTACTCAAGCCACAAATGACCTGCTTCTTAGTTCAAATCAGGAATACTTTATCTCACTCCATAAAACAAGTCCATTAAATTATGAGTGTAGAGGTTCTGTCTAAACAATCGGAAGTAACACCTCTTTCACATTAAAACACATAGAGTTGACCCTTGGACAATGCAGGGGTTAGGGACGCCAACCTCCTGCACAGTCACAAATCCATGTGTAACTAACTATAGTACTGTGCTTTGAGGGGAAAAAAAATTGGCCTTTTAAATGCTAACTATATGAAAAAATGTGATATTTTAATGAAAACCTTAGTAAATACTCAACTGTTAAAAGTCCAGTGTTTATTCCAAGCCTAGAGGATAGCCCACACTCATTTGGGTTTTCTTCTTACTTCCAGCCAAGTGTCATGAATCAAGAAATGTTCCTGGCAAGTCCTAGGCTCAGTTACAGGCAACAATAGAAAACATGGTTCCAAGCAAAAGGCAGGAGCAAATGTGATGCTGACAGAGAGCAGATTTGGCAGGCGGAGGCAGGGTACTTTCGCAAACTCTGCTGAGCAGGTTCCACATCACTCCAGGAGTCCCACAAGGAAAACTCTGAGAACTGAGAGAAGGGGCCCCACTTGATCGATCAGTCCACTGTGCCTTCACGGAAAGGCCATCCATTGCATGCTTTACAAAGGAGATTCCTACCCATGTTACCAGTTCCCGTTTTTCTATTAAATGTCACTGTTTAACTGAATAACCTTCCAGGTGCTGGTTTAAAACACTTATTTTAACCAACAAAAGTAAATTTAATGAGATCTTAAACTGTTAAGAGTCAAGTGTAGAAGAGGATGTAGAAATTCTTACAACCAAAGGTGACTCCTTGTAAAAGCAAGGAGGCCAGAAGCTTTGTATTTTAATTGCAAATTAAAAAAACCTCAGTCTTGCACTGTTCTTCCAAGGCAGTGATTACTCACTTCTCAGCGCTTGTCTTGTAGACTTCTTTGATCACTCATTTTTGCTTTTGCCTTACACAAGCAATATTTAATTTATAAACATCTTCTGTTGTAAATTGGTAGTTGGGAACTAAAAATATATTTCCCATAGACTAAGTAGTGGTTAGAATCTCAATTGATCATTAATACAGTAAAACATTTTAATAATAATACCATATAATAATTTATATAAGAAAATGAGCCCCTCATTCTAATTGTAAATCAACCTAATGATTCTCCACTTAATGAATCAACTTGTTGGGGGCTCTTTGTTGTTCCAATAAAAAATAACAGAACAATTCAAACCAAAAAATATCAAGTGTTTGTGTGGGATGCAATATAAGCTCAATGAGATGTAGTGAAGACATGAAGGCATGTCTTCAGGAGGAGGTGTGACTAGGGAATGGCTAGGATTTTTCTTTTTATTGTTTTTTGGTTTTTTTTTGCAGAGAGAGAGAGAGAGAGAGAGATACAGAGACAGAGACAGAGAGAGAAGGGGGTGGTGGGTCAGAGCAGTCTCCACAGTTGCACATCATCGGTTTTTCCACAGAGTTTCATTCCACAAGTGGGCATGGGGCTGCACAGGGCAGGAACTGGGCCGGGTCTCACCCCGGTGAGAACTGAACTGGGGGCACTCCCCAGTTCAGCATTTGGGTCCACACAGGCTGGGGCCGGGATTCGATCCTCAGTGAATGGCTAGGATTTTAATTGGTGAAGGGAATAGGAGAGAACATTTCAAGCAAAATGATAAAAAAAACATGGAAATAGTAATAGTCATGGTTAGGAAACAGGGCATGTTAATGGGGAAGCTCGAGTAAAATCAGTTTTTTGTTTTTTCCTTTGAAATCAAAGATTTGAAAATTTTTTATTTTATTGTTTTTGACAGAGAGAAGGAGAGGGCCCACAGTAGTCTTCATAGTTGTACGTCATCAGTTTTTGAAATGGTTTTGTTCCACAAGGTGGGCAGGGACTGAGCAGTGCAGGAACCAGGCTGGGGCCTTCCCGCATGGGAGGCACGTCCCCTTGAGCCACGGGCCACGATGGGGCAGAAGCGGGGGTGGGGTGGGGGGCAAGAACTGAACTGGGGGCCTCTCACATGGGAAGCACACCCCAGTTCAGCATATGGTCTGCACGGTCCAGGGCCAGGATCCTCGGTGCCCAAGGCTGCAAAGTGAGTGCTTAACCCACTGAGCCATCCTGGCTTCCCCTGAAATCAAAGATTTGAATTGAAAAGTAGAAGATAATATTTGCAATGACTCAGCATTTGGACTGTTTCAAATGAGGAATCTGGAACTTAAGAATGGAAGAAGGTGGGTGGGAGAGGAGGCAGAGCTAAATATACGGTGATGGAAAGAAAGTTGACTCTGGGTGGTAAACACATATTATAACACACAGACGATGTAATGTACAATTGTACATCTGGAACCTATGTAATTTTTACTAACTGAAGTCACCCTAACAAATTTAACAACAATAACAACAAAACAAAAAAAGAAAATGGAAGAAGGAATTTAATATTTGTTGAATTAATGTCTTATATTTTGATCCCTATCCTTCTTTCTCTTTGGTTTATTCTATCTCATCTTCTCTTGTTTTGTTCTTCCCATGTCTCTTGAACTTTTTAGTCACTTTCTCCTCTTCCCAACTTATATAAAACACCCCCGCCTTTCTATACAAGGGAGTGGGAGAATTTTACTTACTCTTAATCAGATTCAGTTGTTTTTTGTCAATCTTGCTGATGAAGCTTAAAAGTATCACATCTCCATTTTCTGAACCTCATTTCTCTAAATGCCTCTGCTCTTCCCACCATGAATCTGGGCCCTGGGAGAGAGTGCAAGTCATCATCATTGGGTTTCTGAGCACACTGCTTGGCAGTGGGCCCCTCCTGCAGATCTCCAACATCCTAGAGGTCTATAGCTTTGCCCCTGGCAGATTTTTGTGGAACAAAGCTCAGGCTAGAAATCAAAGGGATGAATATCCCTATCTTTTGATTCTGGCCATGACACTGGTGGTGAATAATGTGCGGGAACTTAGAAGATCTTCCCGAAGCATCATCATTCCCCCTCTGCTCCTATCCTTCTGCCCCTTTCAGTCTTTCTGGTTCAGATGCCTGGCACTTCACCTTTATCATTACCCCCAAATATTTCTTGCTGCTCCTAGCTTCCCCCCAGCCATGGACTCCATTATTTCGAGATTTTGTAAACTGTTTCATAGGGTCATCTTGAAGAATTAATCTACATTCATTTTAAAATTTTAGTATCTAAATTCATGATTGATTCCTCATTTGGGAAAAAGTCAGTCTTTGCTTATCCTGCTGTTTTCTGTTTTGTTTTGTTTTTATTTGTTTTAGTTTTAGTCTTGATCATAGTAACAAATATTGATGAGGGAAAATTAAGTAAATAGAGTCCATTTGTGGGCATGGTAAACATACTTGCTATTTTCCCAGGACCAATGCCTTTTAATTTGTAAATGCTTATGAGGACTTTGGAACAAAATACTTGAAATTGGGACGGCCGAGTTGTATCTTGCATGTGTATGTGCTATGTCTACGTTCTCATCAAAACAATCTCCAGGAACCTTAGAACTGGATCTGAGTTCCCACTCCTAGAGAGTTATTTCTTTCATTTAGAGCAGAGTTCAGTTAAAGTGTAGGGACCTATATGTTGAGGTCCTATTGCTCATTCAACCTTAATGTGTATTACTTTTAGATCCTTTGAGAAACAGGCTCCAAGGAGTATGTGGAGGACCCATGAAAAGTTCTTTGAATTAGTCCTCAGCTGTTCTCAACCTGGCAAGCTCTAAAAAGAGCAGGTTCTTGGGCCTCATTCTTGGAAATTCTGGTTTGATAGGTCTGGGGCATGGCCTGGCATGTGCATTATAAATTCCCTGAGTGACTCTGATACCTAGTTGCAGTGTCACCACTGACGAAAGCATAGCCTTTCTTTTAGCAAAGTATCATTGCATTGACTGCTTGAAAGGGGGATCTAAGCCCGAATGGATGGACAGGCCTGAGTGGGATTCTGCAATATGGGGCTTGCTTTGAAATGGTTCTGTGTTAAAATGGGAGCAGTCTTTATGGAGGGGTTTCTAGCTAGTTTGAGCTACTCAGTGGGGGAATAATTTCTGCAGCCATTTAGAAAAGGGGGAAGTTTCTTTCCACGTCAGAGGCTTCCTTTGGGTTGTGCCAAATGGAGTGATATTTAGGCTCTGTGCTCTGCAGAGCAGCTGGGGAGAGGAGGAGCTAACAGCTAGCATCTGGTCCCGAAATTAGCATCAGTGTGCAAATATATTTGGTGCCTACAAGTTAGCAGCTTCAGTGCCTTTGGTCACACCTCCTCCCCTGGGACATTTCTACACAGTGACTGCTATGCCTGCTGTTAGTACATTGGTCCTTTCCTTAGGGTCTTCTTTGAGGCTTGTGGTCTCTAGATTTCTCTAGTATAGAAATAAATTTTTTTCTGCATAAAAATATTTGCTGGGGGAAGGGAGTCTTGAACAAAATTATTCAGTAATCTCTCGGGGGAGGGCTTTTCACATGGCCTTTCTTCTCTCACTTTCCCCATAACATTCACACAGAAAAAATAAAAACACATTCAGTCCTCTTTCTGGGTCATTATAATTTGGGGGGTTTGCCGAGTCTGGGTGTAGACGAAAGGAAGCATGATTTAGAGCAGATGTGCTATTCTCATGTAACCTGAGCTTGAGGTACCAAAGGGAAACTTCTGAATCACTCAGGTCCTGAACCTGCACCTCTGAGGGTCTGTTTTCCTGACAACCACCTTCCTTCCTCTGCTCACCCCAACTCACCCCAGGCCTCAGGAGAAAGGCAATTGTGGTAAACTCTTGCCAAGAGAGAATTCTGCAGAAAAAGTTCATCAGAGGCTGGTGTGATTCTGCCTTCTGCTTCAGCTACAGGGTGAGGGGTGTTGGTATGGTTAGCAGAGTGGACCCCAGAGATGTCATGTCCCTACAATTCTCCTGCCTCTGTTTAAAGAACTGCTGTCCTCTCATTTGTGATCTTTTAGAAACACTCCACTGAGGGCCCAGGGGAGACACCCGAAACTCTTGGAGAACTGTGGCATGTTTGTCATTGTATCCTAGCATCTACCATGGGTCTGGGTGCATAGTGGGTGCTTTAAAATATTAGTTGAATAAGAGGTAATGATCATTCCACCTTCTGGCTCTGGTTGAAGTACAATAAGGCTGATTTTTTTCCCATTTCATAGCTACCAAGCTTCCCTTCTTATCTCAGCAACAATGGTCATGCCCTGATCACTCCTTCAAAGACCAAGTATAGGCCCTCAGAGATGGAATATAATCATTTTCATCTGGCCTTGATGAAAGCTTGCATCCTGCCCCTGTGGAGACACATGGATTCAAGTGTGAGTTCTCATTTGACCTGTGTTTTTCTTAGCAGCTCTCTGCCCATCACTGACAAGCTGAGACTTGTAAAATGCTCCTTGAATAAGCCAAAGCACAAACAGCAGCAGTTGCAGTCCCAGCCTCTAGCTAAACTTCTGGGGTCAAGGCCAGCTGTAAGCATCCATTCTATACCTGTAGAATGGGGATAAAAATACCACTTTATGTGCGGCCAGGAGACAAATGTATTTAGCAATTGAAATAGTGTCCTGGCTGAGTATACTCAGGCTCAGGATCCAATTGCCTGGGTGTGGATACAGGTCCCCTTCACTTCCTAGCTCTGTGACCTTGAGCAAGTGACTTAATTTCTTAGTGCCTCAGTTGCCACCATGGTAAAACCAGGGTTATAATAAGGTCCATAATGGTAGGCATCATGTGGAATTGTGAGAAATATAATAAAATTTTATTTTCAGTGTGTGAGTTCCATGCCTGACTCATAGTAAGGCTCAGGAAATGTTAGCTTTGAACTGAGATCAGATCTTCATTGAATGATAGTATTCACTGATCATTATCATTTGGTTAAATTGGAATTTTTTTCTGTGATTTTCCCCATTCTTCTGCCCAAGCAACAGTCTGAACTACTATAACCATTTTGGCATTTAGAATCTGCTTAAAGTTTATAGCGGACAAGAGTAATGGAGCATTTTATTACCTTTTCACCTAACCCAGACACGCTAGAGTAATGGTACAGAGGAACTGTCAATACACTGGAGGCTTAATGAATGAAATTTTGATTTAAGTTAGGAAGAACGTGTATATTTTCTCCATAGAAAGATAGTAGGTAATAATATTAATACGGTGACTACCATCTTTCTATTTCATTGTTGTTATTTTTTTCTTTTTTATTTCTTTTTCTTTTTTCTTTTTTGGTGAGGGAGAAATATGCCATGTACATAAAGATAGCATAACATATATAAACAGTTTAAAACAGGTTGGCAGACTATGGCCTGTGGACTAAATTTTGTCTATGACCTCTATGTAGGGCCCATGAGCTAAGGATGATTTTTATTTTTAAAGGATTGGGAAAAAATGTGAAGAAGATGCAAGAAAAAATTTATGTGACCCCATTTACTATCTTTCTCTTTACAAGAAAATTTTGCCAACATCTGGTTTAAAGAATAATGGTAAATCACTCCTCCTCCTACCTCCACTAACATCACTAATATCTTTAAAACTTGTGGGGAAGCCGGGATGGCTCAGTGGGTTAAGCACTCACTTTGCAGCCCTGGGGACTGAGGATCGAATCCTGGCCCCGGCCTGTGCAGACCCATATGCTGAACTGGGGAGTGCCTACAGTTCGGTTCTCACCGGAGTGAGACCCTGGCCCAGTTCCTGCCCTGTGCAGCCCCGCCCACCTGTGGAATGAAACTATGTGGAAAAACCAATGATGTACAACTATGGAGACTGTTCGGGGCCCTCCCCCTTCTCTCTGTCTCTGTATCTCTCTCTCTCTCTCTGTCAAAAACAATAAAAATAAATCTTTAAAACTTGTGGGTATCCCTCCCTGACCACATTCACCACCCTTCCCAACAGAGGTAAACATTATTCTGAATTTTATGTTATTCATTCCTTTGCTTAAAACCTTTTTATATAGACATATATCATTTATTTTGCTTTTTTTCTTGATCTCTCTTTAAGTGAAATAATACTCTATTTTCTTCCATTGCATGTCTTATTCTCTTAATAATATATTTTTAAGAGTCATCTAGGTGGATGTATGCAGCTGTATTTTATTTATTTTCATTGCTATTGTATATTCCTGTGCACACATGAGGGTTGTAACCATGTAACTGTTCTCATTATATTGACAATGACTGGATTTTTTTCTGGACAGCCCTCATATACCATGCATATTTATTTGTTCTGCTCTTAATGGACATGTGAGTTATTTTCTGGGTTGTTTTTTTTTTCTGTATTATGAACACTTGTTATTAGCATTTTTATTCCTATTTCATGGTACATGTGTACAAGAGATTCTCTAGGAGTGAAACCACTGGGTCCTAAGTACACCTGTATATATAAATTCAATTTATACCATGATGTTAAATAATTTTCCAAAGTGATTGGACAGATCATCCAAGCAGAAACTAAATAAGGAGATTGCAGCTTTAAATGATACATTGCAGGAAATGGACATAATTGACATTTATAGGTCATTCCATCCTACAACAAAGGGCTATACGTTTTACTCTAGTGCACATGGAACATTTTCAAGGATAGACCATATCCTGGGACTTAAATCCAACCTCACCAAATTTAAGGGCATCCAAATCATACCAAGGGTATTCTCAGACCACAAAGCGTTGAAACTTGAGATCAATTGCAAAAGATCAAGTGCAGAGAGAACCACATATACATGGAGATTGAACAACATGCTATTAAAAAGTAGCTGGATCAAAGAGGAAATTAAACAAGAAATTAAAAAATTTGTAGAAATGAATGACAATAAAAACACGATGTACCAGAATTTCTGGGACACAGCAAAAGCAGTATTAAGAGGGAAATTTATATCATTACAGGCCTATCTCAAGAAACAAGAAAAACTACAAGTAAACA
>PVKE010030294.1:0-19722 GCA_004027555.1 Craseonycteris thonglongyai
CCTTTCATTTCAAGGAGTTCCTTTTGGTTCTGCTCTAACTTCTCAATTTTATTGGCAAAGTACTCAGTTTGCTCAGAAAATTTCTTGCTGAGGTCATTTAACTGTGTCTGGGTACTTTGCCAGCATTGAGTGAGCTCTCTGAGTACCCTAATTATTGAATTTCTGAATTCTATTTCACTTAGATTTGATTCCAAGTGTTGTCTAGCTATTTTTCGTTGTCTTTTTTTTCTATAATGTTATTTCACAAACAAAACTAGAAACAAAGAATTTATCTGGCTATAATTATTCAAGTGCCATGTGTTGAAAAAAATCAAAGGAAACAACACAAACTTTACAACATAACCCTATCAAAAGAAGGCAGAGACAGCTAGGAAGATAGCTAAGACGAAACAGAAAGTACTGTTGACTGCCCACTCACAGAAAAGCCTGGGCTCCCCTCTGTTCTGCAGTCAAATGTTAGCCATCACTGGCATCTGGAGTTTCCAAATAATTATACCTTGTAAGCAAGTCCATAATCAGTCTAGAGGCCTCATATTTGAGGTGGAAATGGAGGAAGGCAAAGAATACATATTCACTTAAGAATAAGAAATGCACATCATAAAAATTAGGATACAACATAATTCATCATGAAAAACAATGCCAACTTGTACATTTATTCCTAACTAGTAAGAGTAGGACCCATTAAAGCCCTTGTGGCATACTCTTACTCTAACATGGCTACATTTACAATTGTGACATAAAGTCTGAAAAACGCTTAAATACTTGTACTTTTCTTTCATTATGACCTCAAGTGAATTCATCAATAACTGTAAACAATGCATTATACAGTTTATTTGGAAAAAGTTCTTCAAAAGTCTTTTCAGTTCTACTTTTAAGCGTTAGCATAGGCCAGCTTCAAATGAAAACTTGTGAATTTCACAAGCCCCCTCCCCCCAGCCCCCCAAAAGGAAGAAAGGAAACATAGGATGTTTTAAACTATCAAAAAGAAAGGTATCAAAGTATTGGAGGGAAAGACTGATACATTACCTAAACTCTGAGATGGTTAAAAACAAAGAAATAAATAAATAACCAGGTAAATGAAAAGTAGAAAAAAAGAGAACATACAATTACTGAATAAATAATCCCTTAATAATGAATGAAAGAAAAAAGCTTTTTTTCAAGTGAGGGAAAAACATTAACATGCAATTTTTCCCTTCTAATTACTAGAGGCACATTTAGACTTAACAAATATAAAATGAGCATGCTGACTACAGTTATGCATTTTTTTCTCTTAGGTGACATTTAATAAAACAAGTACTTTAAGTTTTCATAGGTAATACTTTTGCTTCTTTAGGTGGGTGAATTCTTAAAGTCTTCCTCAAATAGCCTAATGTAATCTCACAGATTAAAACAACAAAAACAAAACAAAACAAAAACTAGTACCCAGAAAGTAACCACAAAATTAAGTACTGTATGGTCCCAGAACAACTATACAATCTAAGTGGAAGTTCATAATTTCATGAAAACACTTACTTTAGAAATTTCAAGATGAAAACATAGTCCCACTAAATCTAAATAAATCAAATATCCTAAATTCAAAAACTAGAAATCTCCTATTCAAATCATAATACAAGGGATAATACCACATATTTCTAATATTATATCAGTTTGATATAAATACAGATATAGATCCTAGTGAACGAAGAGCTCTGGAGCCAACTACTGAGCTTCAAATCCCAGCTACAGCACTTACAGCCAGTTTATAGATAGGTTAGGTCATCTCTCTGAACCCTGATTCTTACCCATACACACAGGAATAATACTATCCACCTCATAGGGTTTTGGGGAGATTAACAGTTAATATACGTAAACCATTTAGGACTGGGTCTGATACATAATAAATATTCAATATATGTTAGCTCATACAGTATTTGATACTACTAAGTGCTTAATTATTATAAATACTTGCTAAGTAAAGACTCACCTATATAAGATTAGTTTTCATAACAATCAGAATGTATCTAAACCTAAACACAAAAACATTTTCAAATTATTTAAGCCCAGTTGGCCCAATTCAGAAACTTATTTTGGAACTACACATTATTGAGATAGTTGAAATAATTTTTCATTCATGTATTTAAGTATCTACATGTGTGTTACACACTGGGAATACAATAAATGAGACAGAGTTCCTGACTCATAGAAGCTTGTATTAGAAAGAAACTTAAAATAATTTGCATAATTGAAAGGGAGTTCAGAAATCTTCCTGTCCAAAAAAAACCCATTTAAATGAGAAACTTGAAGTCCAGAAAAGTTAATTGGTTTTGCCAAAGATAAATGCTAGAGAGTTAAGAGCCAAGACCACAACTCAGGTCTTATAATTACCAGCCTCATGGTCTTTTCACTATGCCACACCGACTCAAGTACTCAGTATGAAATAAAGATTAAGATTCTGATCTACCACTAACAAAAGCCATTCTAAATTATTTGTTTAGTGCATTTATGCAAATCAAGTCAAAAACTTCAAGCAAGTACAAGAGGCATAAAACTAAAACCTACTATAATTACTTAATAAATTTTCCAATTAACAAAAGGCATTCTTCACATTTAGAAGGTTGTCAAATTAATAGTTCTTATGTCAGTTAACAGTCTGTTTCTAGTCTAGTCTTCCAAGTTAGTTGTCACATTCCCAGACCCTATGCTGCATTTCCATTCTCACTTATAGACAATAAAACATAATATTATATATGCTGGATTGCTAAGCTTAAACACTTACTTGCCAAGAATATGACAGGAATCAAATCATATAGTATGATAATAATTACCTTAAATGTACCATTTTGATTTTTCATGTAAGAAACCAAAAATATATCCACTGGTAGAAGTGCTGATGTGATAAGTGCAATTGCCAGAGAAAAAATTGCTGTTATGGTAGACACAACTTCACTTTCCCGCTGACTTTGGTATTTACGAACATATATCCAGCAGAATGCCAAAATAGCCTGGAAAAGAAAAAAAAAATGTTTTGTTTTTGTCCTATGTATTCTCTAAAACCAATTTCAGTATGTACTTGCAAGTTTCCAACAGGAAATTTTATGTCAAGTGAAGGTTCTTTTTGATGTGTAGAAAACGTCCACTACCCCCTTATAAACCTGCTCAAGATTGAGAATTTTCAAAGCCTATTTCATGAATGCAGTACAAACTCACTGAGGTACAAAGACAAAAAACAGTTATCAAAACAGAGCTCAGTTAAATATATCCTCACCAAACAGTTTCACAAATTGCCATAGTTATAACTAGATTTGAATACTTTTTTCCTATAGATCTCTCCAACCTAAAGAAGACATGTGACTACATGCTCTATCCTGAGCTTACTACTGAAGCATCATAAATATAACTTGATTTGAAATTAATTTCTGCCCCATTATGACAGTTTAAGAGTACTACTCAGCTAAAGATTAAATACTAATAATCACTATGCAATTGACACATTACTATAATTTGGGCATTAAACAAAGAAAAGTAAACATCGAAAATAGATACATGTGCACTGCAAGGAAATTTTCAGTGAAAAAAGTACACTCAAAAGTAATGAGGTTGACGTTTCTAATAAGCTGGTATTCTTAATTGTTTCCAATTCCTTTGTATGATTAACTTAGACTACAGGACTTTTTACTCTTTAGGTTCTCTAACTTTAAGTAACATCCAGAGTCACTTGGAATATTTATTAAAGCACCAATTGCTGGGCCCCATTCCCAGAGTTTCAGATTCAAGAGGTCTGGGGTGGGACCAGAAAATCTTCAATTTGCAACAATTTCCCAAGTAAGGCTGCTGGTGGTCTAAGGACTATGTTTTGAGAACCTCTGCTCTACTCAATTGTAGGAGATAGCACACAGATACACAGATTTTCAACTTTTGCTGTGTGTTAGAATCACCTGGGCAGTTTTTAAACACTCTTATGCCCTCCCCGAAAATCAATTCAATCAGAATGAGGCTCCTCCCAGGCAACAGCATTCTAAATGCCTGAAGAGTCCAATCTGAATCAACCTTAAGAACCACTGTTTTAATAAATCTTTTTTTTTTATTATTGGTTTTGACAGAGAGAGAGAGATACAGAGACAGAGAGAACTGAACTGGGGGAACTCCCCAGTTCAGCATATGGATCTGCACAGGACGGGGCCCGGGCCAGGATTCAATCCTCGGTCCTCGAGCTGCGAAGTGAGCGCTTAACCCACTGAGCCATCCCGGCTTCCCAAGAACCACTATTTTAAATAAAAGCATTCTTTTGCCTGTCACTATTTTCAACAGATTTAACAGTTACTTCCTTTCTGTGTATCCTCATTGAGGAGTTTGAACTGAACAAATAACATTGCCTGATTAGTTTCACAGCCTCCAAATTCTCCTACTACAATTACTATATAAGAACAGTTCCATCACCACAGAAAATTTTCCCTTTTTAGTTAGTCCCTCTCTTCACTCTCCATCCCTTGACAATCACTATCCTATATCTGTCCCTAGAGCTCTACTTTTCCTAGAATGTTATAATATACTATAGTATGTCATCTTTTGAGTCTGGCTTTTTTCATTTAGCATAATGCATGTGAAATCCATCCAAGTTGTTGCATGCAAATTCTTTCATATTATGTACTAACATTTCAGTTGGTGTCAGAACAGCAGGAAAAAATAAAGTGAGAAGGGAACACAGACTTTGCTGGAGCTAAACCAAACAACCTAGGTTCAAATTCTGTCTTAACTCCCAATTTCTTTGTTTTTGGAAAATTATGTTTCATAAAATGCCACATATATAAATATCTTAATGCTTTGTTTTTACATAACATGTTTAAAACTTCCTGAAGTTGTTTTGAAGTCATTGGGAGCTGAGCCTTATCCTCTTTCTATCCTTAGCAGTACCTGACACAAGTTGTTCAATAAATTTTTGTTGGATTTCAAGAATTGCACTTTTACAAAGTTTAAAGTGATAGATATTACTGCAGAGGAAGAAGTTTGCCAATACCAGAGAGAACTGCCAAGTAAAGAGTAACACAGGCAAAATAGTTAAGCCAGAAGTTGCTAAATTTTTTCATCTCAGGATGCCTTTATTTTTAAATTGAGAACCCCAAAGAGCTTGTTGTTTATGTGGGTTAAATATATCAGTAGTTACTGTTATAAAATAAGCCAAAGTCCTCATCTATAAAATAGGAATAAGAATATTTCTTTCACAGCAGGTTAAAAGGATTAAATGAGATATAAAGAATGTAGCAGAGTGCCTGTCCACAGTAACTAGTTAATTTTAATAAATAACAACAATTATTAAATGTTATATAAAATAACATCTTAGAGCAGTGCATGAAAGAAACAAACATATAATTTGCTCGCAATTCTAAGGAAAGGTTTAGAGAAGTCCCCAACTCCTCCCAAGAGACTCTGATTTAAATAGTCTAGGTTTTAGGATTTTTTAAAACTCCCAAGATGGTTTTAATGAGCAGTAAAGGTTGCAAACCATTAGGACAGAGGTAGGAATGAGAATAGTTCAGTGTCCGTTAACCTAATGAACATACTGTACTGCCTGGGATCTTGTTGAAATGAAGGTATCTGATTCAGATACCTTCATTTTTGAGTAAGAAGAGTGAACTTGCTTTACAAAAATTGAGACTGCCTTGCACAGTAATGCGAAATGCAACCTGAAAAGTGGTACAAACCAAATTACTGAGGATTGGGGGAGGGGGGCTTAGATTGAAGGATTTAGATTTGATATCGTAAACAGATTATAGGCATGGAGGAACCATATCTAACCATTCCTTACGTGGCAGAAAAAAACTGAAGTCCATTCTGTCTGCCCAAAATCACAACTGTCAGCAATCTTAGTGTTCTGATTCTCTGTAGATGACTGGCAGCAGTTCTCAAAGTGTGAAATCTACAGACTCCCAGCAGTCATGTAAACCCAATTTGGGACTTCTGGACATCTGGAGACGTCACACTTTGAGAACTGCTTCCAGTGTGGTACATTTACTCAGCAATGAGAAAAGATGAAATACAGCTATTTGTAGCAACATGGATGGACTTTGAGATCATCATAGTAAGAGATAAGTCAGACTAAAAAAAAATCAAGAACCATATGACTTCACTTATAGGTGGAATATAAAACTGCAACTAACAAAGAAACAAAAACTCATGTACACATGAGTGGTTTAGTGTTTATCTAAGGGGAAGGGGGGTTGGGAAAGTAGGGAGGGGGCATCAAATATAGTATATGGTAATAGAAAGAGAACTGACTCTGGGTGATGAGCATGTAATGCAATACATAGACAATGTAATGTCGATTTGTACACCTAGAACCTATGTAATTTTTACCAGCCAGTGTCACCCCCAAAAAAATTTATCAATTAATAAAAAAAAAAAATTACTATAATAAAATGTCATTTGTCTTACACAATGCTGATACTTGCACTCGTGGTACATAAGCCATGACTGGTAAAACTGCTAGCAAATTAAGCAAGAATCAAGACAATGGAACAAAATTGTGTCAGTAGTTACTGTTATCTTCACCATCATACACTCACAGAAGAAAAAAATACAATGTAACTTAGGACTGTGCTTCATTAAGTAATAATTAATTTTATTAAACTTCAACTCTTGAGTCTTTTTAATACTCTTTGGAGGGAAACAGTACACATTTAAGTTCTTCTGCTACAAACCAAGCTGTGACAGCTATCTCCAGAAAAGGTACACACCTTAATATTTAAACTGGAAGCCAAACCAGGCACCTTTCACAAGGAACATTTTTATTTGAAAGCACAATTTACCAACTATGGTTATTCAGATTTGGATACTTGGCAGATTTGATATAAATGAACAGAGGGAACCTATCATGTCAAGAAAAACAGCTGACCCCCCAGTTCATCACACAGGGGTGAGCCTCCCACGTGGGGGCGTACCTCCCATGTGGGGAGGCCCCCACAGAGTTCCTGCCCTGTGCAGGCCCCCTGCCCAGCTTTGTGGAACAAAACCATGTCAAAACTGATGATGTACAACTATGGAGACTGCTCTGGGCCCTCCCGCTCCTCTCTGTCTCTCTCTGTCAAAAATAATAAAATAAATCTTAAAATAAAGAAAGAAAAAGAGGGAAGCCAGATGGTTCAGGGGGTTAGGTACTTGCTTTGCAGCCCCAGGGACCCTAGGATCAAATCTCGGCCCCAGCCCATGTGGAACCACACACTGAACTGGGGTGTGCTTCCCATGCGGGAGGCCCCCGATTCAGTTCTTGCTCCCCCACTTTGGTCCCTGGCTCAAGGGAGCGTGCCTCCCATGTGGGAGGCCTCCAGCCCAGTTCCCACCCTGTGCAGCCCCCACCAACCTGTATGGAACAAAACCATGTCAAAAAACTGATGATATACAACTGTGGAGACTGTTCTAGGCCCTCCCCACTCTCTCTCTCTCTCTCTCTCTCTCTGTTAAAAACAATAAATCTTTAAAAAAAAGAAAGAAAAACAGCTGACTGACTAATGGTTGCCAATGATAAAATTCAGGCTTTCAAATGAAAATTAGAATTTTGGAAAACACATTCAACACTGTAAGCTTGACAGTTTCTCAATACTTATTTCTGAGATTTCTTCTGACAAGATCAGTGGTGGTATTAATGAATATAAAATTTTGAAATTATGTAATGAAATAGATCTATATTTGGAAGAACTGCATAACTCCAGTGAACCAGTATTTTCTAAATGTCCAAATGCATCATGTTATAAAACCATGCATGGTGAAAAGATCCATTCAAAAGTACATGAACCAATGGCTCTTAATGAAACAGAATAAAAAGTTTATTGATAGGGTTTCAGATTCCATATTACAATTAACCGCAGGATGGCTCAGCAGCTTAAGCACTCACTTTGCAGCCCCAGAGCCACAGGATCGAAACCCAGCCCCGGCCCTGGTGGACCCATACGCTGAACTGGGGTGTGCTCCCAGTTCTGTTCCTGCCGGGGCCTACATGGGAGGCTCCTGACCCAGTTCCTGCCCTGCGGAACCCCGCGCCCACCTGTGGCGTGAAACTATATGGAAAACTACAGTAATGCTGTCAACTATGGATACCGCTCTGGGCCCTCCTTCTCCTCTCTGTCACTCTCTCTCTGTCAAAAAAATAAATAAAAATAAATCTTTAAGAAATTTCTACTCATTGAATTTGGGTGTAGTACTAAAAAACAACATCCACAATTATCTAAAACACTCCCTTGCTTCCAACTACATACACTAAAATTGGATTTTCTTCATATACTTCAACCAAAATAACATCTCAAAAGACTGAATGCAGTAAACATGAAAATTAGATCTAATAAACCAGAAATTAAACAATGGCCCCTTATTACCAATTTTTCCTATGCCAACATCCAGTTACAAACTCCTTAATTCTGTTCTCATTTTATTGTTCCTACTCTAACAGCACCAAACTGAATTGCCTTCCCTTCATCTATCCAAAGTCTACCTCAATTCCACTTTCTTCCATTATTGTTCTCTGTCTCGTAAGTTCTATTTCACTTCTAAAACAATCATACTTTGGTTTTCAGTAGTAGTTAAAATAACTGTTTCAACAATTTTCATTTCCCCAACCATCTTTATTTCCTCAACCATCTTTATTTCCTCTTAGGGGCCACATTTTGTTTCGTTTGCATCTTCCTACAGTTTACAGCACAACTGCTACACTGAAACGCGGATTAAGTGATAACTGCCCAAATATTCCCACTGGACTCAGACTGGTTACACGCTTGTTTGTTCTCTACCAAACCAAATGAAGATGATGATCTAGAAAAGCCAGTGAGCTCTCCAAGTGCATGCTTGGATGGGCTTTGGAGACCACAGCCAACCTTTCAGGGGTCCTCAAACTTTTTAAACAGGGGGCCAGTTCACTGTTCCTCAGCATGTCCACACATGCGCACTGCGGGCCCGGGACGAGTCGGCTGCTAAGCAGGAGAAGCAGTGGTGGCAAAAACACCCAGCGGGCTGCATGTGGCCCGCGGGCCGTAGTTTGACGACCCCTGCTAGGGTTTCCACGTTCTCCAGCAACAGGAGTAAGGCATGTCCCAGTGTAAAGGCAGTATTATTTTCTGGGAAAGAGAAGATAGCAAGAGAAGACTTTCCTTAAGTTTTCACTTTTTAAGTGTGTGTGTGTGTGTGTGTGTGTGTAGAGTTTCTGCTGCAATACTCACTAGCAAAACATACTATGTACATAGGTTGTAGACACCGTAGTTGTATCTAATAAGTAAAATTAAGTAAGTCTTGACTTCCAGAACTAAAGTTTAAGGGTTTTGAGTTTGATTTTTGTTTTTTAATAATGTGAACTGGCAGAAATTATTCGGGACTCGAAGCAACAACAAGACGGAATGAAGACAACGAGGAAAGAGTGGGACTAGGGAAAGGTATGAAGAGAAACAAATTGAACTCCCAAATATTATAAAATCACGCAAGGGTTTTAACATAGGGTAGGGAAGTAAAAACTAGGCTACCTGGGCCATTAGATCCAAGTTTTGCTCACTGGATAAGCAAGAAAGAATAAGATGGTTGGGAAACAAGGCCCCTGAGGTCAGACAGACCGTATACATTGGCAGTAAGAAGGCTACATACAGCTTGCCCTATACAGGTTTCTACACCAATCGATAGACTGGAAAGGAATGTGAAACCTGGTAGTAACAAGGAACAACTCACGTCATCAAGACAGAATCACACAATGGGTAGAGAAGGCTGGAGACTCAACAAGCCCAAAGGTAAGGAATGTGAGGGTGAAAGAACGTTTAAAGCACAAAGAAGCCAAGTCAACAACGCCAGCGCCTATGGAACTTGCGAAGTTCAGGCGTTGCTGCCCCACCACCATGTGCTCCCCCTCTTACACGGTGCCAGAAGCCACTACTACACCCTTCTCAACCTGAGCGTAGCCCCAGGGTCCAAGTCAAGGATGATGGCAAAGGTTTCAAAAGACGAAACTTGCAACATTAGACGTCATCAGGAAAAAGACTGCAGAGGAAGCCGGAAATCAGTGCCTCCTCCCCTCCTCGCCCTACTCCCCCCAGCGCCGCCCCCGTTCTGGTGCGGAAGAGCCCCTCACAGTCCAGGCTAAGGGCGGGCGGGGCGAGGAAGACCTCCCGGGCCCCAGAGAGGCCAGCAGCAGGGCCGGCCCCTCCCACTCCCACCAGACTATACTTTGGAAAAACTCCAAGCGCCTCCCCTACCAGTAGTAAGAGGCCGAAAATGCACCAGCCGATCACCAGCTCCGCGGAAGCAGCGCCCGCAGCCTCCGCCGCCATCTTCGCTCCCGGCCCGGACAGCCTACTACTCAGTGGGTGGGGAGAGGGGAGAGAACGAGAAGGACGCGGCGCCGCGAACCCTAAAGGTTAAAGGAACGAAGGGGGTGGAGCAAGTGGTTGCCCAGGAAACCCAGCCAACTGACGTTCCCAGGCCAGGGCCTGGTCTGGGCGAGGGCGGGGCGGCAAGGACCGCTCAGGCCCTGCGCGCGATGGCGACGCCGTGACGTCATTCCGTTGCTCGGGCAGTGATGGCGAAGGTCTAAGCGAGGGTGTTGTATCACTAGGCAAACTTTTTGAAATGCTATTCGATTCGGCCTAAGCTGATGGGCTGGAGAATGCCACGAGGGTTGTACTGGGTGTATCTGAAGATCCCAGACAACTTTAGGGGTTTCCACTTCCTCCCGGGAAGGAGGGTTTTCCCTAGTGTCCGTCCAAGGCTGAATGGGCAGTGTGATAAACACCACTCATCACCAGGTGGCAGAAGTTTACCAGCTGCCCAAATGACTTTCTAATTTACTGGTGTTGGGGCCTGGCTGGAGAAACTGCTTGGCTGGACGCTGGGTTATCACATGACATTGTGACTTTTATCATTCTGTACATGTCTGAATTTCCATGGCTTTCTACCCCAAATGTATAAACATAGATAATGAAATTGCAGACTCTTGTAATGTTTTAAACGAACAAAACAGATGCTGCCACAAATCCATAGTGAAACAAAGGGAAATAGTTCCTGGGATGGCTTGCCTAAGCGGGTCCTCTGGAGTGTGGGTACATATTTAACCACTGAATTGAACGAATATAGTTTGTAATGTAATCAAAACACAATTTTATGGGTCAACCCTACCATCTTTTTACAATATATTATGTGGTGAGAAATTATCCCCTACCTAGCTAGGACTTACTTCAGGCTGGAATTGTGCAGTAGGGAAAGAACGAAGGGGTCTCCCAGGTCAAAATTAGGAGGGAAGAAACAAATAGAGAAGACCGTTTTAGTGTGAATTGATACCATTGTAGGTTGACTTCATACTCTTTAGACCTATAGATATTTGAACCTGATTCTCCTATGGAATACCCACTTCTCTGGGGACCTCTTTCCTGTAGTTGCCAGAAAGTGAATAGAGACATCTCTATTCCAGGTAGTCACTTAGAATTCCTTCACCAGCTGCAGTGCATACTATGGTACACTTCTGCCCCTTCCTGCAAAGGTCTCCCAATCTGCTTGTAGAGGCCCACTTGACTTGGAGGAGATGTCTAAGACAACTCCAGGCCAGTTTTCCCCTGTTCCCTAAACAAACCAAATCCCCTCTATAGGCAACACCTTGTACTAAGACTTTGGAAGCACAGGTCCATCTTTGTAGCTGCATTCTCCTAGTTCCACCATCAAAGCAATCAGCCCTTCTTACATATCCCAGAGGGAGTCAGCCTGCCCTTCACAGTGTGCTATAAATTTTCCAGGCCTAAGTTGGGCAGCAGCCCTCAATCTTTCAACTGCAAGGACCATATTTCAAGTTCTCCAAGTAGCTCCCTTGAGGTTACCTATACCAGGCTAGGGATTGGATGGTAACATCCCACACCAACCTTACCCATCCCACAGACACATCACTCTTTGGGGTTAGAGGTGGGGATCTACAGACCAGCAGCAATTCTTCTGAAAGAAATCTCTTCAATTTGTCTTCTACTCCAATCCATTTATTGATATTTTATTTGGCTGAAGAGTCCAGGAGCTGTAAAATCAATTCCTCTTACATCCATTTTTAATTTTGCTTGTACAGGAGAATTCATGGTTAGGGGTGGAGGAGACAAAGAAAACCCATGGTCTTCCCCCACCACTTTAAATTTTAAATGAAATTGGAGCTTTTATCAGGACTAAATCTTTTGGGGGGATGCCAGGATAGCTCAACAGGTTGAGTGCTTGACTTGCAAACATGAGGCCCAGGGATAGAATCCCAGCCCCAGCCCGTGCAAACCCATATGCTGAACTGTGGTGCAATTGGTAACCACCAGAATGGCAGCAAGTGTTCTTGCCTCCCATGCAGGAGGCTCCAAGTTTGGTTTCTGCCCCACATGGCCCCACATCCACCTGTGTGGAATGAAGCTATGTCACAACTAATGATATGCAACTATGGAGACTGCTCTGCCCACCACCACCACCCCTCCCACCTTCTCTCTCTCTCTCTCTCTCTCTCTCTCTCTCTCTCTCTCTCTCTCTCTCTCTCTCTCCTCTCAAACAATAAAATAAACCTTTTATTAAAAATACTAAACCTTTTTCATATCTGATGTATTCTGCATTGAATTAGCCCCTTTTAATAAATAGCATTTACCCTTTTGCTAACTCTGAACACCTAAGTATTAGAGAAATATTGGGACTTGCTTGATTATCAGGTTGGAAAAGCCATAAAAACCTATGTTACTGATGAGAGTGATGAGTTAACAAGGATAGTGGGGATGTGAATCAGGAAAATTTGGGAAGAGGGAAAAGACAAAGGTGCTCCTGAGCAGGCAGAGATGTGCACATCAAACATTGCTCCTTTCTTCCACACTGTCAGGATGTGCTATCCTTTCAGCTTACAACACACCAGCAAGGACTGCATACATTCTCTTGAATAATGTTCTTAAATATAAGAAGCCTCCAATTACAGGCCAAAGTTCTTTGAAAATAATAATCTTTATCTGTTGCTCATGATGATAAACAGAATACATGCTCATTTGTAAAATTTCCAAATGTGAATAATTTAGAAACTGAAAAGGTCCTAATAAGTTGACACAATTCTCCTCACCCCAAGATACTTTAAAGTTCCTCAAGGTATTTTTGCATTCACATTTGTGTGTCCCATGAGGATGTAGAAAACCAATAAATAGTCCTTTCCTGTTTCCTCGTGCTGCATGTTTGTATGGCACCTCCTCCCAATCACCACCAAATTAATAGATTAAATCCTAAAGCCCGAAGTGATGTTATGGAGGTAGGACGTTTGGGAGGTGCTTAGATCATGAGGGTAGAGCCCTCATGAATGGTTAGTGAGTGCTCTTTATAGAAAAGACCCAAAAGAGCTCTCTAGCCCCTTTCCCTATTTGAAATTACAATAAGACAGCTGGCTATTAACCAAAAAGTGGGCCCTAACCAGACACCAAATCTGTAGGTGGTAACTTGATCTTGGAATCCCTAGCCTCCAGAACTTTTAAAAGTATGTAAATTTCTGTTGTTTATCAGCCACCCAGTTTATGATATTTTTGATATAGCAGCCCAAACATAAAGACACCAAGAGTTACTATAGAATGCCCTTGCCTTACCTCCGACCCAACAATTCATAGTAAGCTACCAGAATTTCAGTGAACTGTTCCATTTTAACTTCAAAGGAATGGCTGTGTATAGCCCATTCCTCCCAAGGGATTTAATGAGGAGCTATTGTAGAAAACCTTTCATCAATACATAAACCCCCTTGACTATATTAAGAGAGCTAAAAGTCTTTGGAGGAAAGTAATGTTTGTAAGGAAGCTGCAGATGCTGCTGCTAGCGACTCAAGAGGTGACTGGTGCTGAGCTGGCATAAAGACCTGTGCTGAGGAGTATCTTTGTACGAAAAAGGTATAGATTAGCTCCTCCTCGTCCTCTTCCTCCCTACTCCCCAAACTAACCCATTAAACTCACCCTAGAGCCTTTGGTGGACTTCCCTTGTTAACCTTTCTATCTATGTGCTTGTTTCTGAGAAGAGATAAGGGGAGATGGCACCAACCTGTATCAGAGGAGAGCTTCCTGAAAACTCTCTTGGTCCTAGACCAAGACCACATGACAGCAGGAGGTTGGGGAAGCAGCCTTCAATGGGAAACAGGACCAGGCCATGATAACCTACAGAAAGACCACCTTGACACCAAAACCAGACAAAAAGGAAACAGAAAAAGAAAACTACGATTAACATAGATGCCAAAATTCTCAGCAAAGAGTTCATGATCAAGGATAATCACTCCTCACACCCTTACCCCAGTGGCACTCAAGAGGTAACCCTCTGTGACCTTGGGATTAGGGGAGGGTTTGGGGAAAGCGAGACAGGAGAATGGCTTCTCATTTCCTGTATGAGGTGCTTTTGGATGACCAAAGGCCAGATTGTGATCAAACATAAGCTCAGAGGTAAATTTTTAAAAAATAATCTTACATAGGAATTGGTAGGAAGAACAAAAAGAAAATTGCAAATTTTAAATATTAAAAGGAAAGAACAGGCTGGAAGAAAAAATTATGTCAATGGGACACAAAAGAGGTAAACAGAATAAAGAAAGTAGGAAATAGACACCTTACTTGGCCTTAACTTGAGAGGAGGATCACATAAGCCAGGAACACATAAGTATCAGGATGTAGTGAAAGGGTCAGCAAGCTAAAAGAGCCATAGAAATAAATGACTTCAATAACTTAGTTGCAGAAAACAGAGTTGAATTAACCATGCAATTGGAATTGTACTAGTTGATATGACTAACACCTAGGAATTACATTTAGACCATAGCAAAGTATAGTTATGCACCCAAATTTACATCGATGCTAGTTAATATATTGTTTTTAAAAACTAAGTTTTATATATCAATTCTTTTACTTTGTTGAAATTTTAAAATATTGGACTGTCCATCCAACTCAGACACTTGAAAACCCTCAATATTTCTCTTTCTGTCATTTTGTCTTTGCTTCTATTGCTAAGCCATAATCCTCCTTTAGATTGACAAATTCTTTCTTTAGCTATTTTAATACCTCAGTCAGGTTACTGTTAAGCCTTGCTAGCCACAGATCCTAGTGACTTTGCACGTGTCTGTCCTGATCCATTATGTGTTGATTTAGAATGTAGCTCTCTGTTGTACTCCTTGTAACACCTACACTTAATCTTCTGTCAAAAGGATTTAACATCGATCTGGGGTGAAAATTACTGTGGGCCTGAGGAAGTTTGGGCATGCCTTTTCCTCTCAATAGTACATTATTTTCTTCTCCTTCCTAATCTTTCCACTGTCATCCAACTAAATTGTTCATCACAACCCTAAGATGTTTCTTCTTTTCTTTATGAAAGGACTTAAAGTGTGTGTATAGGTAATTGGCACATATGGTTGAGAGGCCTATTTGGTTCTGCTAGAACATTTGCTCATTTGTGCATAACCCAATAGGGTGGCAGAGGGTTTTGCACAAGAGCCAATCAATAAAAAATTAAATGTTTATGGTCTACATTGTTTCCACTGAAAATCAAAACAGCTTTTGGGGGAGTGAGCAAAACATAAAGTATATTATTAAAATGTAGTTCATCCATTTTGTTGTATAGAAAAATGCATGTTTTTGATTTGTAGAAACAGGCAAGTTTCTAATTTCTCATCCTAAAATTAGATTGCACACAGTATCATAATGCAAATTGTGAAATTCACATTACCATATTTCTGCAATTATAAACTCTTAATGGATACTGTTTATATACTTCTCTTAATGGAACAAACATTTCCACTTAAATTGGTAATACATGTTAGTTTTTTTCTTTAAATTTTTCTTCTAGCTATGAGAGAAATGTTTTATTCATAGTCTAGACATGTTAAAATATAATTTAAGACCTCCGAATGTTTTTTATTGCGTCAATTCCTAAACTTGGTGTTTATGTACTTTAAGGCATAAAAACAAATTTGTTTATACAGCTCAAACATAAAGTAATGTCAAAGTTGATGATATGAGTAGAAACTACAATTAAAATGGATTTCAAATTTTTAATATTTATAAATGATCCATAGCATGTTCAATAATTTAATAAAGGATACATTGTTTAAAAATTTGTAACATCTGTTATTTTTTCTAACATCAGGGTTCTTCTGCTCCTGACTCAAACATCTATTCTTTTTCATAGTGGTGTTCTATTTGTCTTATTTCTACCCAGTTTCTCAGCTTATATTTGAAATCAAAGTGCAGCTTAGTGTTCAATTCCCACATGTTAATGAGTTTTTTTGTAAAATAAATTGGTCTTATTAAAATTTATGGGGATTAAGTAGCTCAGGTCTAGATAGCCATATCTATAGCACAATGTGAAAGAATTTAAAATTGATCTTTAAGTTTTAAAACAATTGAATGACTAAGAACATTTATCCATGTTTTCGTCTTTTGCCAAACATATACTGTGAATTTTAAAAATTAATTTAGTTATTTTAACAATTGTGCAGAATCTACTTGAAATTATTATTTTTTGACAGAAGGTGAGAGAGAGAGAGAGAGAGAGAGAGAGAGAAAGGGGTAGGGCCCAGAACAGTCTCCATAGTTGTATGTCACTAGTTGTGACATGGTATTCATTCCACACTGATAGATGTGGGGCCATGTGGAGCAAAAACTGAACCAGGGCCTCCTGCATGGTAGGTAAGAACCTTCATCACCAAGCCATTTTGGTGGTTACCAGTTGTGCCACAGTTCAGCAAACAGGGTTACATGTGCCAAGGCCAGGTATCAAATCCCAGACCTTGTGATTGCAAGGCAAGGGCTCAACTGCTGAGCTTTCTAGGCATCCCTACACTGTGATATTTTGTATAGCTTTCTAATCAGATAAAGTAAGGAATTTCCACCATCAACCCAAATTCTAATTTTTTAATATTTTAATTAAAAATGTGAAATATAGTCATTGAGGTTTGGAAACAATTCCAGGAGGATATAACATGGCCCTAGGTTTTAAAGGATGAAAAAGTGTTTATCAGGTGGACTAGGAGACAAGTGAGCAAACATTCTATCAAAGAAATAGCATGTGTAAAGGCTTTGAGCAGAGATACCATGCTCAGTATTGACTAAGCAATCAGTATGAGAGTGGGAAGAATTAGACAATTAAGAGACTAGGTCATGAATTGATCTATATTCCTACTAAGAAACTTGGATTTCATCCTTTAGGTGATGAGAACCGGTGTTCTAAGTAGGGGACAGATATAATAAGACTCGCTTTAGGTTGGAAATGAGGAAAACTTGAAGCAGGTATTTATTTCAGGTAAAATGCTATTGCTACAGTTAAGGCGAGGGATGATAAAAGCTAAATTGAGGCTATCAACATGAAAAGAGAAGATACATTTATGAGATATTAATAAAAATTTATTTTCAAGACATGGTGACTACGTGTGGAGGAGAGACATAGGCAAGTCTAAGATCCAGAGTAGGCCATCAGAAGAGCAATCTGGAAACTCTCAGGCAGGAATTGACATTGATAGTCCACAGGCAGAATTTCTTTTTTCTCAGGGAGCCTCAATTCTGCTTTTAGGGCCTTTCAACTGATCGATCAGACTCATTAAGGTTATCTAAAGTAATCTCATTTACTTAGTCAACTGATTGTAGATATTAATTACATCTACAAAACCCCTTCACAGCAAAACCTAGTTAGTGTTTGATTAAATAATTAATTATTCTAGCCCAGCCATGTTGACACATAAAAATGATGATTATAGTTTCTTTTTCAGATTCTGAATTGAGAAATGTGGAGAGTGACTGTGCCATTAATTAAGAAATACGTGAGGAAGAGCAGACTGGAAATGAGGAATGACAGAGAAATCTAGTGTTTCGTAGATGCTAAGATGCACTATGTTTTTCTTTACACTTTAATATCTCTGAAGTGAGGATGTATCTTATAATTGATGAGCTCTTTCCACTATAATTAGCTTTTTTTTTTTTCTTAGTACCGGTAGTTTATAAAATGATTGGACTTTATAAATCAATGACAACTCAGATTAAAGGAAACAGGTGGTGGGTTTGATTTGATATCTTGAAATTGAGTGCCTGAGGGACATGGGTACACAGCTCTAGTTCATGGAACATGTAAGTAGAAAGCTTAATTAAACGTAGCTAAGAGTCTTGCCATGAAGATAGAACTTTTTTATTTTTAAGCTTTTTTTTTTTTAAGATTTATTTATTGCTTTTGACAGAGAGAGAGAGAGAGAGATACAGAGTCAGAGACAGAGAGAAGGGGGAGGGCCCAGAACAGTCTCCATAGTTGCACATCATTGGTTTTTCCACATAGTTTCATTCCACAGGTGGGCTTGGGGCTGCACAGGGCAGGAACTGGGCCGGGGTCTCCCCAGTTCAGCATATGGGTCCACACAGGCCGGGGCCTGGATTCAATCCTCGGTCCCTGGGGCTGCAAAGTGAGCGCCTAACCCACTGAGCCATCCCAGCTTCCCAAGAAAGGACTTTTACAGTCATCTACACTCAAGTGAAAGTTGAATCAGTGGAAATGGATGAAATCGTTGGGGAAAGCAGGTACCATGAGAATAATAGCTGAACAGGCAACATTAAAGAACATGAAATGTTAAAAGGTACCCAAAGGAAATGAGTAATGAAAAAAATAAAATAAAATATAGAAACAGAGGGAGAAGATAATTTTTTAAAGTGAGTGGTTACCCATGTCAAATGTAGTAAGAGGACTAGTAAGTACTCACTGAGTATGGCAATATAGGTGTTACTAATGACTTCTAGAATGATTTCAAAGACCAGTTTGTTGGATTGAGAAATGAAGGAGAATTAGAACAGGGGTCATGAATGTGGATGATTCTTTAAGGAAGCTTGACTAAATGATAGAAAAAAATAGATAAATAAGTGGAGGGAATAAGATCAAAGGTGGATTTTTAGAAGTGACTCAGATTTGAACTTATTTCTAAGATAAATAGTAATATCATAGACCAGGGGTGGCCAACTTTTCTGTATATAAGACCTACTTTTTATCTTAAAAGTGTGTTGCGATCGACTTGTTGTCATAGGCGTAGTCTAAGGGGGGAAGAAGGGGTGTGAAATGCATACTATGTTTATACACTGTGTTTCAGTATAAGGTGCATTCCAGAGAGGTATGGGTAGATAAGTAAAATATATGTTCAAAACTATTTTTTAATTTTTTAAATCACTTACTAAGTTTTCGAGATATAGTCTCATGAAGAAAATAAATTTCCAGACCCAACTTTTGATAGCAGCATTCCGTACATGCGGTACCTAAAAAATTTGATTTTCCGACACTTTTTCAAGATAGATTTTTACTAACTTAAAATGCAATTTAATTTTTTTATCAACTGCAATGTATAAGTTGTACTATTTGTTTGTAAATATGAAAAAGTTGTTATAAAAATGCACAGTATGGCTGATAATTTGAATTCAGTATTTCACTTTCGCGTTTTTTGGGGGGCCAGGAAAATTTATCATGAAAGAATAATATGACTTACTTTTTGCTAATCTATCAATAGCTCGCTGAGTACACCTCGTACTGAAATATAGATATACGGCTTATCTACCTACATAAATAACAACAACAATAATTATTTAAAGGGCCAAAAAACTCACGTCCAGGGGAATTAAAAGAACATGGATAATTATTAACAATATTTATTAATTCAAAGTAGCTACAGATAAAGACAGATTTAGAATTTACTTTGTTGCCTTAACATTAATGGGAAGACTGAGTTTGCATGTCTCTAACCAAGGAATCATAATTAGGTGTATG
>PVKE010030295.1:0-19719 GCA_004027555.1 Craseonycteris thonglongyai
TAAATTGTTTTTGACAGTGAGAGATTGAGAGAGAGAGAGAGGAGAGAGATACAGAGACAGAGAGAGAACTGAACTGGGGGCACTCCCCAGTTCAGCACATGGGTCCACATGGGCCGGGGCCGGGATTCGATCCTCGGTCCCCGGCGCTGCAAAGTGAGCACTTAACCCACTGAGCCATCCTGGCTTCCCTGTAGACTTTTTAAACACTGTACTGTTAGGCTACACTAAATTTATAAAGGAATATGAGATTAAATCAAGCACAAGAGATAATTATATAATCAAGAGATGTGTTAAACAAGTTGTATGAGGTTGCTGCTAAGTAGCACAGCATACTGTTGTGGCAAATTTTGTTCTAAGTAGAAAGACTATTATAAAAAGTATAGTATAGTATTATAAATACATCAACTGTAGAGACTAGAGGGTGCCATTTAGAGCACAACACAACCACTAGCTAGTCATTCATGTATAAACAGGCTTCCTACCTGATTGCTCTCTGTTTACACAGCCACAACTGAGCTTGTTAGTCCACACAGCTTGTCTAGTCGTGCATAAAGATCCAGCAGTCTTCAGCCTTTTGTTTCATTTTTAAGATTTACTTTTTAAAGATTTATTTATTTTGTTTTTTTTTTGACAGAGAGACAGACAGAGAGAGACAGAGAGGAGGGGGAGGGCCCAGAGCAGTCACCATAGTTGACAGCATTAGTTTTCCAAGATTTACTTTTTATTGTTTGAGAGAAAGTGAGAGAGAGAGAAGGGGGAAGGGCCCAGAGCAGTCTCCACAGTTGTACATCATTAGTTGATGACATAATTTCATTCCACACAGGGGGATGCGGAACCGTGTGGGTGGGAACCAAACTGGGGGTCTCCTGCATGGGAGGTGAAAACACTGACTACCATCCCAGTGGTTACCAGCTACACCACAGTTCAGCATATGGGTTTGCACAGGCTGGGGCCAGGGTTGATTCCTGGACCTCGCAGTTGCAAGGCAAGTGCTCATTGTTCTGAGCTATCCCGGTATCTCCCCAACCATCTTGAGGAAACAGACATACATAGGCAACAGCAGGGGAAGCTGAGCCATGGGAACAGTCCTGGCCCTTTAGATATATCCATGCATCCTTCCATCGTTCCATCCTTTCATCTGTTTGTCTTTTAAATCACATGGCTCAAAAGGTTGCAAATTCTACACTCTGACTACATCTTGCTTATTTTTTTTAAAGGGTAATTCAACAGATATTTCTTTTCTTTTTTTTAAAAAAGATTTATTTATTTATTTTTGATGGGGAGAGAGACAGACAAAAGTGGGAGGGCCCAGAGCAGTCTCCATAGTTGACAGCATTAGTTTTCCATATAGTTTCACTCCACAGGCGGGCACAGGGCTGCGCAGGGCAGGAACTGGGCTGGGAACCTCCCGCATAGGCCCCGGCAGGAACTGAACTGGGGGCACACCCCAGTTCAGCATGTGGGTCCGCATGGGCAGGGACCGGGATTCAATCCTCCGGCTCCCAGTCTGCAAAGCGAGCTCTTAATGTGCTGAGCTATCCCAGCTTCCCCAGATATTTATTTTCAAGGAGACCTTTTTACAAAGATGTCGAGGTAAGAAGGCCACTAGGGATAGTGAAGTAACTTGGCTAATCAAGGCCAGCTGTTACTATCCTTAGACCTGAAGGAGAATGGGAGGGACTTTGGGATTACTGGAGCTGGGAATGAGAGTCATTCAGTTAACCTCTTCATTGGAAATGGTGACCTTTGCTCTAGAGCTATAGCCAACCCAGGGCAACCTGACACCAGGAAGTAAGTAGTCTGGATCTCTGTTCTCTTCCTTCTCTGTGACCCCTGTCTGGGCTCCTCACTGGCTGAACTCAACTAAAGCCAGAGGGTAGGTTGATAGTCCATACAGGCTGGTCTCCAGGGCCAGAGAACTGGATGGAAAGGCAAATGGTCTGGTAGAATCATTCACCTACTTATCTGAATGTCTTGTTTAACCAATCCGTTTTGCCTGTAAGAGTACCATTGAAAAGTGTGCTTAATGCCTTTTTAAGATTAGCTACATTAAGCCTACAGAATCCCTTGATTTGTTTGAGTCCCTGAGTTCGCCAGTGGTTGGGTCGAAACTAAACTAGCGCAGGGGTCCAGTGCTCCTCTTTGCTCTTTCTTGCCTCACCTGCTGCTTCTCAGATGATGCATTTTGTTGTGTTTGCATTTTAATGGTTTTGAGATGATTTACAATTTAGCACAGATTGACTATGAGGATCATTTTTTTCCTCAACTTTTTATTTTGGAAAAATGAAAACCTTTCAATAAAGGTTCATGTAGGATGAATACCAATCTGCTTTTTCATTAACAGTGGAGTACCTCACTCTTTATAGAATTATCTCTTATTAAATATTGACTAGGTATAAAACAATATTTATAGAACATAGCAGATAATGGTGTTACAAATACTTGTGTATCTACCACTTGATTTAGTAAATTTGATTTTTATCTTACCCTCCAGAGAGCCCTACACATCCTTTCCTGATTGCATATCCTTTCTTCTGACCTCAGAGATCCCACTCTTCTGAACTGTTTATCGTTCCTTTGCTTTTCTGGATAGGTTTACCATGTACATTTATATCACTAATTGATCTGTTTAATTTTCATGTACTTGAACTTTAAAAAATTAATTGTTAAATTTATTGGGGTGACATTGGTTGGTAAAAATTACATAGGTTCCAGGTGTATAATTCTACATCACATCATCTATGTGTTGCATTATGTGCTTACCACCCAGAGTCAGTTCTATTTCCATCACCGTATTTGAACTTTATATAATGGATTCACACAGCATGCCTTCTTCTGAGATTGGCTTTTTCAGTTTTACTGTGTGTTAATGAAAAAATGATTCAGACACTTGTTAAAGATGGTACAGAAGACTTTATTCAAGAGGGACTATTGCATAGGGGAGAGAGATTGGGCTCAACTCCCGCTCCAACAACACAAGTGAAGGCTTATAACTACAGAGCAGGGTGGGGGTCAGTGAATGGAAAATGACTAAGAGGAAACATTAAGGCTAGGGAGGTTCTTAGGACTCATACTGAAGGCAGGCTGGGGTGATAAGTTCTAGAAGGTGGTAGGGGTAAGAATCTGATCAGATCTCGGGTGATCATATACCAAAGCTGAGGGATTTTCAATAAATTGACTCAGTGGGATTTGTGCTAAAGCTAGACTAAGTGGGCCAAGGATTGGGCCCAAGGTGTTTGGTCAAAAGAGAGAGTCTTTGTTGTGTCTACAGCTAATCTGCTTCCAGTACCCAACTGCAGGGAATTTGGAAAATTTAGATTTTAGCTTTGTATCCTGTGCAGAATAGGAAGGCACATTAGAAAGCAGGAAAGAATGTGGGGTGCTGTTTCACCAAATCCCCAGCAAATGTGTTTTGCTATATGGTAAGAGTAATCCTATCCTTTTTCAGAAATCTTCCGTGCTTTAGCATCAGCTTGTCCAGGTCTGAGAAGATCCATAGTCACAAAAATGTTGTGACTAGGTTAAATTTATTGTTATATTTTGTCTGGTTACATTTTTTTTAAACATCTTTATTGAGGTATAATTTATATGCCGTAAAAGTTACCATCTTGGGAAGCCAGGATGGCTCAGTGTGTTAAGCACTCACTTTGCAGCCCCAGGGACCGAGGATTAAATCCCAGCCCCGGCCCATGTGGACCCATTTGCTGAACTGGGGAGTGCTCCCAGTTTGGTTCTCACTGGGGTGAAGACCCCGGCCCAGTTCCTGCCCTGTGCAGCCCCGTCCACCTGTGGAATGAAACTATGTGGAAAAACCAATGATGTGCAACTATGGAGACTGTTCTGGGACCTCCCCCTTCTCTCTGTCTCTGTCTCTCTCTCTCTCTCTGTCAAAAAAAATAAAAATAAATCTTAAAAAGAAAAAAGTTACCCTCTTTAATGTACAATTCAATGATTTTTAAAGATTTATTTATTTATTTATTTTATTTTTGACAGAGACAGAGATACACAGACAGAGACAGAAAAAAGGGGGAGGGCCCAGAACAGTCTCCATAGTTGTACATCCTTGATTTTTTCACATAGTTTCATTCCACAGGTGGGCACAGGGCTTTGCAGAGCAGGAACTGGGCCAGGAGCCTCCCGCATAGGTCCCGGAAAGAACTGAAATTGGGGCACACCCCAGTTCAGCATATGGGTCAGCATGGGCCAGAGCTGGGATTCGATCCTAGGTCTCCAGGACTGCAAAGTGAGCGCTTTACCCGCTGAGCCATCCCAGCTTCCCCTACAATTCAATGATTTTAAAATAAATTTACAGAGATGTGCAACTTTTAAAAAATGTCTAATTACAATTTATGCCTTTCGCTTAATGCAAATCTTTTTTAGTGCCCCACAGTCGTGTTTCTAAAATTGTCCATATAGATCATGCATATTTTTTAGTAAATTAATTTTATTTCCTTCTCTTCAGGTCTAGTCACACATTTGATTCTCCAGTGAACATAATCACAAAAATATAAATGCTGTTTATTGTTTGGTTTTTCTACTGTTACATGAGCAACCCTTAGGAGACTTAATTATGTCAATATAAATCTCTCAATATAAAAGTGTGGCTGGCAGGAGCTAATTTCCTTATTTTAGAGAGTGAGGACTTAAGAGAGATTCACTGAAGTTGGCATTTAATTATATTACCTAGTTAACGAATCCTTCTTAACTTTATGTAGCTTGTTTTAAATCTTCAGGCCCTATAACATGGATGAACTTTGAAAAGATTATGCTAAGTGAAAGAAACCAGACACAAAAGGCCACATTTGTATGATTCCATTTATGTGACATGTACAGAATAGGCAACTCCATAGAGACCGGAAGTAGGTTAGTTGGGGAAGCTGGAATGGCTCAGCGGGTTAAGCGCTCGCTTTGCAGCCCTGGAGACCAGGGATCGAATCCCGGCTCCAACCCATGCGGACCCACATGCTGAACTGGGGTGTGCCCTCAGGTCCTATGTGGGAGCCCCCAGCCTAGTTCCTGCCCTGCGCAGCCCTGCGCTCACCTGTGGAGTGAAACTATATGGAAAACTAATGCTGTCAACTATGGAGACTGCTCTGGGCCCTCCCCCTTCTCTCTGTCTCTATCTGTCTCTCTGTCAAAAACCAATAAAAATAAATCTTTAAAAAAAAAAAAAAGAAGTAGTGTAGTGGTTGCCAGGGGCTGGAGGGAGGGGGAAATGGGGGGTCCCTGCCAAGGGTACGGGTTCTTTTGGGGAGAACAAAAATATGGAATTAGTGGTGATGGTGCTGTAACTTTATGAATATACTAAAGAAACCCGTGAATTGTACACTTTTTAAACAGGGTGAATTGTATGGTACATAAATTATATCTCAGTAAAAACATTTAATAAGGGAAAATAAGACCCAGCCCAGATAACCATGTCCTCTGATAAATTCTTTATTGTTCCTCTTGGATCACAATACTGTTGTCCCTATGAAGTCCTCTAGCTCTTCATTTGTTATCTCCTATTAATTTTTTTCCTCTCTTCTTAGTAGGTGCTAAGCATCTGAGAACAAAGATTAAATCCTGTTAATCTTCGCAGTGCTACAATGTTTATCTCATGTTACATGAAACTATTGAGTATTTGTGAAATAAATTTTGGGTTTAAGAATAAAGTTATAAATTAGCAAGTTACAAAAATACTCTCCTCTGTGTTAGTATACTTCGCTAAAATGTTATGAACAGTCACCACACACATGCAAAAAATATATTAGAACCTTCCTTCTGTATTAGGGGAATAAAATTATACCTGATTTCTTACTGTTCCCTAAGCTTTTAAAATCTCAGAACTTTTGGGAACCATGGAGTGGGGACTTGCACATGAGTTTTCTGTTTGCCTCTGTGGGGTTTGAGGGGTTTGTAGTTTGTTCTGCATAGTTCATACTGTTGCTGTAAATTCAGCTGAAAATCATACTCCTCTAGACTTAATGGTGAGACTAGATCCCAAGTACTGTTTATTTTCATGAACCGCAGTGCCAGAAATGTCTCCAAAAGTTACAGAAAATTGAGACATAAGAATGACTCATGACAAGGCAAGGAGGATGTGGGAACATAAATCAGGTAGTTAGCTAGCTAGCTACAGGTTTTCTGAGAAGGAGACAAACCCAAGAATTAGGAGGGAAAGTAGAATTAGAGATCGATTACTTAAAGACATTTCAGGAAACTCTTTCATATGCCTATTCTGTTTCATTGATTAACTGTCAGGAAAATTTTTCTACTTAGGCCTTTTGTGGCTTGTGGTGTAGCTTTTCATAGGACCCTTTTCAAAGTAGAACTGCATTCTTACAGCAGGAATATAATTTAGGAAATGATGTGAAGTCCGTGTGCTCTCTGACTTTGGGTTTGTGGAGCTACTGTGCAAAGAATGAGTAAAGGATATTCCTGTCACTGACCAGTGTTATTGCTGATTGTAAAAATTCCATTTCTTCATTTGCCCGTGACATAATTACCGTAAAAGGAATGAATTTAATTCCCCAGAGTAACTCTCATGGTACGCTACACATTATTTCAGAGGAACTGACATGTGCCAGGAAATAGAATGTACTATATTAGCCCATTTTATGCTATCTATTCTGTGTTTTTATTTGATTTACACTTTGGTTCTACCTAAGCTATTTCATATGCTTGTAATATATTCAGTCTCTTCAGTTGTGGCTGACATAATCATTTATCAGAATAGAATTTTCATCTCAGTGGTTTTTAATGGTAACTAGTACCGGTATTTCATTGTGAGTGGTGAAAGGATACTTTATTTTATGACTTTTATATTATTTGTACCTTTTAAATTTCTCTGAGTTTTATATTCTTTGAAAATCATAAAAATTTAAAATCATTTCATGATTATGTGAAATTTAATTCTGGAGTTTTGTTTTTTTTTTCAGAATAGGACATGTAATTCTTACTATTATTATTTTTATTATATTAATATTTTATATTAATAAAGACTGGGGAAGCCGGGATGGCTCAGTGGGTTGAGCGCTCACTTTGCAGCGCGGGGGACCCTGGATCGAATCCCGGCCCGTGTGGACCCATATGCTGAACTGCGGAGTTCCCCCAGTTCAGTTCTCTCTCTATCTCTGTCTCTCTCTCTCTCTCTCTGTCAAAACAATAAAAAATAAAATTAAAAATAAATTAAAAAAATGACACATCATCTTTAAAAAAAAAAAGGTTATATTAATATATCTTATTTTTTTAAGATTTATTTTGATTGTTTATTTGAGAGAGAGAGGGAGACAGACAGAAGGGGGAGAGCCCAGATCAGTCTCCATAGTTGAGCATTAGTTTTCCATATAGTTTCACTCCACAAGTGGGCACAGGGCTGCGCAGGGCAGGAACTGGGCCGGGAACCTCCTGCATAGGCCCCAGCAAGAACTGAACTGGGGGCACACCCCAGTTCAGCATGTGGGTCCACATGGGCCGGAGCCGGGATTCGGGCCAGTGCTTGTGTTTGTAAACCTCCTGCTTAAAGTGTTCTCTCGGTCTCTGGGGCTGCAAAGCAAGCGCTTAACCCGCTGAGCCATCCCGGCTTCCCCTATATTAATATTTTTGTTTTTGCAATAAAGCCTTGAGTTTGCTTGCTTGTTTATCTATGTCGTTTAAGATCTATGATGTAGTCAAAGAATATCCTATACTGGGCTTGCTTCCATAAAATTATTTTTTTTATTATAAAATATGCTTGTACAGAATTTGGAAACCTTCAAAGTAGACAAAGAAAGAAAAAAATAATAAACTTCTGCCTGAGTTTAAGTTCCAAAGAGTGCTATAAATTCTAATAGGCTTTGCACATACTAAGGTTTTTTTGATGTCCAGCACCTTTTAGGGTGACCATAGGATTTGCTCAGCCCTTTGACTCCCACTATTTAATCCACTTCCTTTACAACTAGGTAGCATGTTGACTCTGGGTGGGATATCTCATCCACCACTTACTAGCTAGCTGGGCAACCTTGTCAAGTTACTTGCCTTCTCTTAGCCATCTTTTTCTTCTCTAAAATGGGAATATAATAATATTATGACAGTACCTACCTCTTACAGTTGTTGTAAGGATTAAGTGAAATGACAGTACCTAGTTCGCTGAGGAAACAAAGCACACTTGTAAATGGGGAAAAGAGAGTTGACGATGTATATTCCACTGTGGTCATAGCTTTATACAGGGGAAAAAACTGAGCCTAATACCTTCATTGCTTCGTATGCCAATGGAAGTACTAGAATGCATGTGTGTGTACTTCTATATTTGTATAAACAAAGGCTTTCCCTTTGCATTTAAGGCATTTAAAATGCGTTCAAGGGGAAGCCGGGATGGCTCAGTGGGTTAAGCGCTCACTTTGCAGCCCTGGGGACTGAGGATCAAATCCCGGTTCCGGCCCATGCGGACCCATATGCTGAACTGGGGAGTTCCCCCAGTTCGGTTCTCACCAGGGTGAGACCCTGGCCCAGTTCCTGCCCTGTGCAGCCCCACTCACCTGTGGAATGAAACTATGGAAAAACCAATGATGTGCAACTATGAAGACTGTTCTGGGCCCTTCCCCTTCTCTCTGTCTCTGTATCTCTCTCTCTCTCTCTCTCTCTGTCAAAAACAATAAAAATAAAAAAAATAAATCCTTAAAATGCGTTCAAGTTTAGTCCTTCCATTGGCCATATAAGAATATTATGAGGTATACACAAAACTTGCTTGTAGGTACCTCGTCCCTCACAAGAGGGAAAGGTAGGTGAATTTAGCATTGAAATAATAAAGTAATCTATAAAGTATGTATGTATGCTGAAAGAAATTATGATCTTTTACATACTGACTAATACTCATTATCCTTAGAGGTGGTTATAACTAATTTTTTTTTGAGAATAAAATTGTTATTCCTCTAATAAAAATCATCAGTATTGTTATAAATTTATTGCATTAAATCTATAGACCAATTTGAGGAACCTTCATTTTTTTTAAGGATGGCAAATGGTCTTTGTTGACATATCTGCATTTCTGTTCTAGAATGTATTTTCACCCAGGACTTGTGTTTGTAAACCTCCTGCTTAAAATGTTCTCTCATCTCTGAAGCTGAGAATACAGAGAGGATGGCTCTAAAACTAGAGTCCTTTCCTTTGGGGAAAGAACCTGTAGGAAGTGGCAGCTCAGGTTGGTTCATGGTCATTATTCAAAGTGTAAGTAGAAGCAGCATAGTATAGTAGAAAAAGCCAGCGATTGAGATCATAAGAGCAGCATTAGTCATAGTTCAACCTTTTGATGCAGATACCTCTCAAGTTACATAACTTCTGAGCCCTACTTTCATAATCTGTTCTGTGGGAACAATAACATCTTACCTCAGAGTTAGGAAGACTAAATGAGATACCTGTGAAATGTTTTGGAAACTGTACAGATACTTCACTTCATGGGTTATTGTGCTCTTGTAGCTAGTGATAACCTCACATATTACCTTTAGAAACCCAGTCATACCACACTTATCAGCATCTCTGAAAGATATGGCAACATGGCCTCATGAATAAATACTCAGTTTGTACCTACTATGATATAGGTATTATTCTAGATTAGCATTTTCAATAGAAAAGCAATGCAAGCACATATGTAATTTTAAATTTTCTAGTACCCATATTAAAAAGATTAAAAGAAACAGGCAAGATGAACTTTAATAATATTTTATTTAACGCAGTATATCCAGAATACAATTTCAGCATATAACCAGTATAAAAATTATAAAAGAGTTATTTTACATTCTTTTTTTTTTTGTAATAGGTCCTTGAAATCCAGAATATATTTTATTTAATCTTACAGTGCACCTCAATTCAGCTTGACCTCATTTCAAATGCTCAATGTCCACACGTGACTGGTAGATGCTGTACTGGGTGTCTGCCCCTTTCTCGATTTTGGAGTGGTAACAATGATCAAGATATAGGAAGCCCTTTCCCCCAGTAGGGTTCCTCTAGCAGAGGGAGGCAAACACTACACAAGCAAATATGAATGAGATAATAGTAATATACGCCATAATGAAAATACAATAGTAATGTGGGAGTGCCTGGGAGAGACGATATCTCAGAGGTGTTGACTTTGAGCTGAGACCTGACTGGTTCAAAAGGTGGAGCTTGTCATGTGAAAGTAGTCAGTGGGAACTGCCATAAGGTGAGATGATCTTGCTGTGTTTAATGACCCAAATGGTATGGCTGGATTATAGTGAGCCAGAAAATGTGGGACGAAGTGAGAAGAGAATAGCAAATTAGGCCTGCTCTAGCGTAAATAGAGACATAAAGGCCATGATAAGAAACTGAGAGTTTGTATTAAATGAGGTGGGAAGTCAGTGGAGGGTTTTAATAGGGTTAGTGAGACAGATGAGTTTATGAAATACAAGTTAAACACCTGTATGTTAAAAAACAACAACCACCCTGTTCATTATATATAGTTCAGTGGACCAGAAGACCAAACTTTTTTTTAATATATCTGTAATCAGTCATTTTCCCATTTTTGAAATAAACTAATGTGTAAATCAATCTTTTATCTATAGGCATTTATATGATTTAGGGAGAACATCCTTCAAGCACTTTACTTTCATTAGCTATAATCTCACATTCCAAAGGAACTCTGGTGGTTTAGTTAGTATAAAGTTCTTGCTTATAATTGCTTTATAAACAAAATGCCTTTGAGGAGATACTAAAAGAATGTTTAAACAATGGATCTATTCTGATTTTTTTTTTTTAACCTTTGGCAGACATGTGCATTGCTATTGCAATTTCTCTTCTGATGATCCTGATATGTGCAATGGCTACTTATGGAGCATACAAGGTAAGCAGCTTTGAAAGAAGCCAGGTTTTTTCCTCAGTCCCTCACACGTGTAATCTGTGCAGCTGTCTCTAAGGAGTAAGATGTAATCATTCTCAGTTTTCTATAAGACTCTTTCGCAGTTTAAGTCTCTTTTGTTACTATTACATGGTACTAGGAAAACCACCATTATACTCTCAGAAATGTTCATTGAGGCTTGTTTGTTGATGCCATCTGTTTGGCTTACCAGTTGCTGTCATGACCTGGTTTAATGAATTACTATTCCTCCATTTAATTTCAGATTAAGAAAAGATTTCTCTGAATTAAAAAAAAATTGTTTTACAATATTGAACCCATTAACATTAACATATTTTTCTTATATTTAGCAACATGCTGCCTGGATCATCCCATTCTTCTGTTACCAGATCTTTGATTTTGCCCTGAACACCTTGGTGGCAATCACTGTGCTTGTTTATCCAAACTCCATTCAGGAATACATACGACAGCTGGTACGTGGCCGTCCCAATTATTGGTTCTCTTCCTGAGGGAAACCGGGCTAAGTAAGGGATACAGAGGTACTGTATTCAGATGTGTGTACATATTAATTGGTGGATTTTTAACTTGCATCTGAACTAGTGATGAGAGATTTTTAAATATTATTTTGAAAATAAGATTTTTGGTTTATTAAGAGTGCTTTTTTCTCATTTATTCTCATTTATTTTGATTTTTCAATTACATTTGATATACAATATCATATTGGTTTCAGGTGTGCAGTGAGATGTTTATATAACTTACAAAATCCTTATTCCAATACATCTGGTTCCCATCTGATACCATATATAGTTATTACTATGTTGTTGACTGTATTCCCTGTGCTGAACTTTACATCCCTGTGATTATGAATTTGTACTTCTTGATTTCTTCCCCCTTTTCATCCACCCCTCCCACCCTCCACCCATCACCCCAACAAATCTAGTACCCATCTGACACCACCCATAGTTATTGCAACATTATCGACTATATTCCCATGTTAATCTCCATATCCCCTAACTATTGCTTTATAACCACCAGACTGAACTTCCCAAATCCCTTTCCCTACTTCACCCCCTCCCCGTACCCTCTTCTCATCTGATAACAAACCAGAAAACCACCTCCTGAGATAAGTTGGTAGCTGTGATGATGGCATTAGAGACACCTACCTAACTTATAAGCTAGTTTCTAATTGTCTTATTTTTGTAAAATGCAATTTGCTCACTTATCAGCAAAGGATAGCTTTTTGCCTCTATGTTGTGTGGCACAAGTGAAACAGTGCTGTATACTGAGTCCCAAACTTATTTGGTCATAGAATCCTTTCTTCCCTAAGAATTTTTTTGGGACTAGTTTCTGTTAAATGTCCTTTGTTACCATATGTGTGAATATTGAATACTGGGTGTTAAGAAGTTTACAGACGGTATGAGATTAGAATACTCCTGTGTTTTTAATATTTTTTAACCTTTGTTTTCTAAACTGTGATTGTATCTTAAAATTCATTTTCTCCAAAATCTTAGAATGTTTTAAATGGAGAGAATGTTCTCTTTGGAGATTTTAATAGTAGTTACTGAACGTGGGGGAAAGCAGGTTTTTCTAGGGTGGGAGAGAAGAAACAGAGGATTTGGTGTGACAGTGGAGGTCAGGAAGTTCAGTGGGAAAGAGGGGGTGGAGGGAGAGGGGCAGATATAGGAACAGGGGTGTGTGACTTGTGGCATCTTGCTCAGATCCTGTAACTGGTACTCAGCAGACCTAGAACAAAAAGCCTCTAGTGTTTAGCTCCTTAGAAGTATCTAGGTTGTCATTGTGGGTGCCAGTCTTGTTAGTAGTAGCTTCTCTTTGTTTTAGAAAGCAGGTCCATGTTTTGATAGAACATTGTGTCAAGAAAATGTTTGTGTATTTATTTCCCATGTGCTCTAATTATTTTATGTTACTTTTGTGGTATAGCCAAATGTTTGTGCATGAGGGGGTTTATATATGATGAGTCAGCTATAAACTCCTTTGTCTTTTTTTTTTATTATTGTTTTTTTATTGTTTTTGACAGAGACAGAGAGAGAACTGAACTGGGGGAGCTTCCCAGTTCAGCACATGGGTCCGCATGGGCCGGGGCCGGGCTTTGGTTCTTGGTCCCCGGCACTGCAAAGTGAGCGCTTAACCCACTGAGCCATCCCGGCTTCCCCTCCTTTGTCTTTAAGGACTTGTATTTTTACTCTGTAATGGCGACCTGGTGCTGGGGTCCTAAAATCCACCTTGGAAGTGTGGAGGAAACGTAATCTCAACAGAGGCTGTCATGGGATTAGGCTGGGAAGGCGGGTGGTGTTGAGTAAGGAGATATAAGATAAGCCACAAGGCAGCCCTGTGACTATTCAAACAGTATACTGTGTGCTACAGCCATACATTGCAGAAATTTAGAAGGAGCATACGAGACCAACGCAGGCAAAGCATTTGGAACACTGAATACTACCTAGACCTTCAGTTATGTCCCACATTGTCCCATCACTCCGTCCTCATTTGGTGGTAGTCAAAGGATAATACAGGTGATGCTTACAGTACTCATAATGCTAGTTGGTCTTTTTTTTTTTTTTAATCACCATCTACTTTTATTTATAATTACAAACCAAATGATACAAGTGAGTATCTTCCACTTGCTCTACTTAAAGATCAGTGTGGGCTGAAAAGGTGAGGCCTACAGATTATCACAGTGCCTAAGTGACAGTAATGAAAGAAGTGTTCATGTTCCACTGATTTTTGAGACCCTTGTTGACAAGTTGAGATGTAATAAGTCTTGAGAGACTGTTACCTGAAAAGGTTGTGGGAGAACACCCACTTAATTCTAATGCCTTTTCTGTTTATGTGGAGTCATAAAATGCAGTTAAAATAATTTATGCATGTGTTTTATAAGTCTTAACTGGACATAGAAACTACCTTCAGTCTTCTGGGGCAAAATGTATAAAGATCTTTGTGGAAAGGGTCACATACTTCTATTTTAATCCCTCCCCTTTTTTTTAATTAGACCCAGAAACAATGCTTTTATGTTGGTCTTGTGCACACATCAGTTGGAGTTCCAGGCTCCAAGGGAAAGCACCAATTTTCTGAGCTGATCACAAAGAATGACTTAGATTTTCTTTTTTTTGACAGAGAGATTCAGAGACAGAGAGAAGGGGGAGGGCCCAGAACAGTCTCCATAGTTGCACATCATTGGTTTTTCCACATGGTTTCATTCCACAGGTGGGCACGGGGCTGCACAGGGCAGGAATTGGGCCGGGGTCTCACCCCGGTGAGAACCGAACTGGGGCACTCCCCAGTTCAGCATATGGGTCCACATGGTCCGGGGCCGGGATTCGATCCTCAGTCTCCGGTGCTGCAAAGTGAGCCATCCCAGCTTCCCCTATGCTTTTTAATGAGGTTTTTTTTTTTAATATCTTCTTACTATCTTTTTAATATATTTTTATTTATTTATTTTTATTTTTGACAGAGAGAGAGAGAGAGAGATACAGAGACAGAGAGAGAACTGAACTGGGGGAGTTCCCAGTTCAGCATATGGTTCCGCATGGGCTGGGGCCGGGACCCGGTCCCCGGTCCCCAGCGCTGCAAAGTGAGCACTCAACCCACTGAGCCATCCCGGCTTCCCCCCTACTACGCTTTTTAAAAAAGATTTATTTTTATTGTTTTTGACAGAGAGAGAGACAGAGAGAAAGGGGAGGGCCCAGAGCAGTCTCCATAGTTGTACATCATTAGTTGTGACATGGTTTCATTCCACACAGGTGGATGTGGGGCCGCATGGGGTGGGAACCGAACCAGGAGCCTCCTGCATGGGAAGTAAGAACCTTACCAGTGGTGCTGCAGTTCAGCATATAGGTCTGGAATTGACCCTGGACCTTGCAATCGAGAGGCAAGCGTTCAACCACTGACCTATTCCAGCTTCCCCTAGATTTTATTTCTTAGGTATCTTGCCCAAAGTGAAAGGAGACTGAAAAAATCACAGGATGATGTTCATCCTGGGCGGGAGGAGCCAAACACAGGAATCATGGGGTTTTCTCTATCTTTTGCTAATGTGGGACTCAAACCTATTGTTAATACTGGCTGATGGAGAAGAGATGTGTGCTGGCAGTGCCCACTGGGCTGTCTTCCTGCACACTCACCTACACCAGTTTAGAGCAGGGCTCCGGTCAGTGACTTGCAGGCATTTCATGGTGAAGTTCTGTACTTCCCACGGACCATAGTAGCAGATTTTGATCTGTCTGAAAAGGTTTCTTTTGACCTGGTAGTTAATCAGTATAATCAGGTGGTTAGGACTTGATTCTTTTTTAAATGCTGTGAATACCTGCTAATATAAAAGATTCTGCTCTTTGGGAAATAGCATCAACAAAAATTCTCTGTATAAAGAAGAAACTATTTTCATAGGTTTCTCTCTTCCTGCCCTGGACAGCTTGTTAGAATGGTTCAGAATTTGCAGAAAATCCAAATGTCAGAGGTGTGTAAAGACTACTGACTTTGAACTTTTTGTCTAGTAGAAAGGCAAAAACGTTATGTTTTCAGGTTTTACTCATGGATCTTGCTCTGATTTTTCTTTTTGAGAGTTACTGCCTGGAATAAGAGCACACTAGTCTGTCCTCGTCCCACCATTTATTAGCTTTTCATTAGTAGAGGTAGGCTAGACATTTTGTAGTGCTCTTTAAAACTGTCTGCTTTAACTAGTTGTTTTCTGATAAGCACATTTGTTTAATACCTAAGAAATGTAATCCTGAATGATTAGTGAGATTTGCTAATGAGGCATTTTCTTTTGCAGCCTCCTAATTTTCCCTACAGAGATGATATCATGTCAGTGAATCCTACCTGCTTGGTCCTTATTATTCTTCTGTTTATCAGCATTGTCTTGACTTTCAAGGTAAGAATGAAGATTTTATTTATTGCCTAAATATTATTAAACATTTTCATGTATGCCAAAGAAGTAAACAAACTTCAGTAAGCTCATTACCTTGCTGTACATATCTGAACTACTTTTTGATTTCCTAACAATTCTGTTCCTTCTCTTACCTATATAAGAGATAAACACTAACCAAATTTCCACAGGCCAATCAAGTGTTATTTCAAAATCTATAAGGATGAGAATAAATTAATATAATGTAGTGCATTATGTAGTATACATTATATGCTGCAACATTCATTACTGTGTGTTTGATTTGTTTTTTAAATGTAATATATTCTGAATATCATTATATGAATTTATCATTACTTAATAAATTACTTATTTTTGGACATTAAGACATTTCTATTTTTTCAGTTATGAATAGTGCTGCAATGAATGTATTTAAGTACATCTTTCATATGCTGATATGTTTATTTCCTCAAGTTACACTTCTTAAAATTAGAGGGTATGGGGGACGCCAAGATGGCTTAATGGGTTGAGCGCTCATTTGCAGCCTCAGGGTCTGAGGATTGAATCCCAGCCCTGGCCGGTGCAGACCCATGTGCTGAATTGGGGTGTGCCCCCAGTTCGGTTCTCAGCGGAGCGAGCTCCATTTGGAAGGCCCCTGGCTCGGTTCCTGCCCTGCGCAGCCCCACGCTCACCTGTGGAATGAAACTATGTAGAAAACCAATGACATGCAACTATGGAGACTGCTCTGGGCCCTGCCCCTTCTCTCTCTCTCTCTGTCAAAAACAATAAAAATAAATCTTTTAAATGAAAAGAATTAGAGGGTCTGCCTAATTTGAAGGCTTTTTGATAAGCTGTGAAATGGATCTTTGTAATAGTTGAATAACTTAACTCTCTGGTCAACACTGTTTCCTCTCTTCCTTGTCATCTGAATGCTGTCTGTTCCTGTTAATCTTTGTAAACCTGGTAATAAAAGCATCATTATAATTTGTGCCTGTGCGCTACTGGTAAGTAGAAAATTTTCAAATCATTATTGGATCTTGAACTTTTAATTCTTAATATCTTCCATTGCCTTTATTTTGCCATAAAATTACCTAATTCTTCAAAAATCAGACCTCACTAAGCTTGCGGAAGCTACATTTAACCCTGTGGAGGTCACAGCTGACCTGAGAGATAGGAACAAGCTCTTCTTAAGTATTGTTACATATATTCGGTGCACAGGTTCAAAGTCATGACTTGCTATATGTTTATACATGACTAATCTAGATTGTAACTGAAAATAAATATTAAAGTCATGTATTGTATTATATTTTCAGTATTTTAAAATTTTTTCCCTCATTTTAGCACATACTAGCAATGAATATATCTCTTGGATGCACCCCACCTATGCTGTAATTTTTTAAACCACTACCTCCTTAAAGAGAAAATCATTTTAAATAAATAAATGAAGAGGACAGGTAGAAAGAAAATGAGTCATTGAACGTCATTTGAGTCTACATTTTTTTCTATAAAACCTGAGTATCTTGATATTGCATGGGCAGTTTAGTGGTCAAGGATTTGGGCGGATTTGGGCGGATTTTGTACATGGATTGGAGGTTTACTGCCTCTGCAGCTCTACTCCCCCTTCACCCCTACTTCCTGGCTGCTCAGCCAACCCCGAATATTGTCCTTGGCCACCCCAAACCACTCAGGCTGTATGTAGAGCTGGCAGGGCCCCTGGCAAAAGGCCACAAACTCTCAAATCCCACTTACTGCACTTTGTCCTTCAAGAGTACACTTCCCTTTGGCTTCTACCTGTTTTGGGTGCCTCTCCCTGGCTTTCAAAGTGCATAAAGTGTGTGTGTAGGTGTGTGTGTTTTCCATATTTTATCATTGTCACCTGTAGGAAGATTCATCTGACAGTTTGTCTCTGCCATTACCACAAGCTCAGAAGCTGGTACCTCCCAGTGCATTTTCATTTCTATTGGAAATGCTTGCTTGAGCTTTTGAGTCAGAGGACCTAGTTAGCTTCTGTCACGGCTATTTCTAGCTGTGATGAGAGCCTCAGTTTTTTCATTTACAAAATAGCAGTAACAGTTAAGAAAGCATTCTGTAGGGTGCCTGTGAGGTTTAAGTGAGCTAATGCATGGGAAGGTGCATCATTCATTCATTTATTCAATAAATATTTATTAAGGGTAAGGTGACCAGATTTTAACATTGGTAAAGCGGGACACCATTGACCGGAGGGGTGGGGGTTCTTGATTAAAAATTTGGTCTATCTCCCGCCGTTCCCTAGCTTGTCGTGCATTCTTTCCAAAAATCGGGACTTTTTTAAAACACCACGGGACGCAGGACAAATTGTTAAAAATCAGGACTGTCCCGCCAAAAGCGGGACGTCTGGTCACCCTAATTAAGGGTCGCCTATGTGCCAGGCTGTGTTCTAGGTACTGGACTTTGTAGTAAATCAGAAAAATCCCCGCTCTGTGGTCCTTTTATGAATTTCAAAACACTGTTAATTATCATAATGGAATGGCATCATACAAATTGTTCACAGCACTATCTCCCACCTGTGAGAAATGTGTACTTCTTTTAATATTTATTATTTACATACCTTTCTCCTCTACTAACTAGATTGCTTTTCCTTGAGAACATAGACTGTGCCTTCCTTTTTCTATCCCTCTTAGCACTGCCCCACGTGCAAAAAACTCAGTAATTACTAGTTTAAATAAATTTGGGTATATGTGTTGTGGTTTTACGTATCTGTTTCACAACCTAAAATCGCTGTCACTCATCAATAAAGTTTATTGCCACACCAGTTCCCTGGGAGCCCATACCATGACATGTGTGAGTTTCACACACATGTGAAACTCCTAGGACAGTGAAGGGAGCAACGCTTACCCACCTAGCTGTGCAAATAGATGATGGACGTAATTTGTCAGTGCAAGTTTATTTGGGCAGCACTATGTATTTAATTCTCTATTCCAGTTTACAGAAATGTCAAATAGGAAATAAAGTCACTGAAATAAGTTCCTGGGTGTTCAGGGACAACAGGCCAGAGGTTTGTTTCCTATTGGAGTGTTTAGTAAGTGAATGCCAACTGTGAGCTTGTTAAGTCCCAGACCCGGGCAACTCCCTCTGCTGTCCAACCTTCCAGTTAGAGATTTGTCATTTTAGAGGCCTCTCATCAGAAAGAGTTCTTGTTTTAAAGAATCTACGGTTTACTGTTAAGGTAATGTGTGATGAGTCTTTTATAACACATAAATAATATGTTTATTCCTTTTCTATTTGTATTGAAATTCTCAAAAAGTCTGGGGCTTTTGTTTTTTCAATAATCAGTAGCATTGGTGGGTAAACTGAATATATTGTGTACGTTGTTCAAGAAATATGCCCTTTCTAACTCTCCTTCTCCTTGGTTATGGTTTCAGATTATTGTGGTTGAGGAAATATTTTATACAATAGCATTATACATTTCCATCTTAATATCATCACAGAAAATTTAAATGTAAGAATTAAACATCACCAACTATGAATGTAGCTTTTTTTTCCCCAAGAAGTTGATTTTTATTTTATATAGGTAGATACAATGAGAGATAAATTGATTTCTATTTTACTTATTTATTTATTTAGTATTATTATACTTTATTGTTAAATTTAATGGGGTGACATTGGTTGGTAACAATTAGTTTCCCAATGTACAACTTCACATCACATCACCCATGCATCCCATTATGTGCCTCCCAGAATCAGGTCCCCATCCAACCCCATATATCTGGTGCTCACTCCCCCCTCCCCCCATACCTCTCCCTCCCCCCTCCCCCTCCTCCCTCCTCTCCAGGTAAACACCAAACCATTGAGTGTCTCCATAATGCTGGTGCCCTCTCCCACCTCCCCTCCCGCTCTCCCTCCCCCCTCCTCCACTTCCCTCAGGAAATCACCAAGTTATTGAGTGTGTCCATAGGTCTCTGTGTCTTTGTAACTTTCAGTTTCATATTCCACCTATAAGTGAGGTCATATGTTTCCTGATTCTTTCAGTCTGACTTATTTC
>PVKE010030296.1:0-19722 GCA_004027555.1 Craseonycteris thonglongyai
AGTACTAGCGCTGCCAGGAGTGATTCGCCTCCTCGAGGACGAGGCTTTTCAGCCAGCAAAGGCTGGTTCGAAAAATTTCAAAAAAGATACGGCCTCAGAAACGTGCTTCTGTATGGTGAGGCTTCCTCTGCTGACAACGATGCTGCTTGTCGTTACGTGGAGGAAGTTTCCTAACCTCATCAGTGAGGGAGGCTACCCCCTCCCTCACTGAAAACGAAGAGGACGACGAAGAAGAAATTGAAAAGCGTGGCCTTACCCTGGAGAATCTGCAACAATTGTGCAACATGGCAAGAGCGATGCAACCATTTGCACAAGACATTGACGACAATATGGTTCGAGCTGTCGAGTTCAGCCATCGCGTTGACGGGGTTCTGTCCTTGTACAGGGGAATTTTGAAGGAAAAGAAAACACAAAGACAACAACGACCCATCACCATGTGTCTCTCCAAGGTAAAGCCCCCGGCTCTCCCGTCAGCGCCTCCAGCAGAAGAGTCTCCGAGGGAGCCTAACGCTGCTACGAGTCACGTGAGAGCCTCTCCTCTGCCACCCACACAAGACTCTTCGCCTCTCTCAGAAAGCAATGTTGATTCATGTTTATTACTGCATAAGGTTTTGTCATTAACCTTATTAATTAGCACTGACACGTTTAAGTAAATACGTATACTGTTGTCATTTTTGTCTTAAATGAGTAAAGTATGAATACTGTTTACATACTTAAAACATTCTTGTACCCGCATACACGAAAATTCCTAGGGGCAAATCCTACTTCGCAGTTTTTCAGCTTTCATGGAAGGTTCTGGTCCCCATTAACCGCGAAAAACGAGGGATCACTGTAATGGTCTCATCATGGTGCTACTAAAGAAATGGAGTAATTCTAAATAATTCTCTTTCAGCTTGGGGTATAGCTAATAGGAAACGTACAGTGTTTTTGTGCAAATTTATTCTGTTGCATCTGTAACAATACATGTGTAGTTAGAGAAATTACAAAATAAAACTCTAAAACTCCTTGAAATAACATCACCAACACAAAACCAACCAAAATGTGAAGGACTGATATACCAGCGGCTCCATGAGTATCTTCAGTTGGCTACTCAGCTCTACTGACGGAGACTCTAAAAATCCTCAAGTCCTATCTTTCCACTGCATTAGAAGAGAAGAAGCCAAAGCATTAAGGTGAAGACCCAACTAGAGTTAAATTACTTTCAACTCCGTTCTCAGTCTCTGATATTCAGTCTTTTCACATTGGTATAGTCATATTGATGGTTAAGCTATTGAATACTTCCACAACAGTTTGTAAACAGTCTTTGCTTCAAGCTCTCTGAGTGTGACTTCTTTCCACACCATCAATTACTACGGACCTGTCGCTTGAATTCCCTGGACATTCCCCTGACCCATCAGTGAAGAGGTTAGCACCTATAATGGTAAGAGGCCTTTTCCAGCATTAAAGCTAGCCAGCACCCTTTCTGATGGGGCAGTCCCGTTACTTATCAGCTGGGAGGCATTTATTGCTTTTGCCTGCTCTAAATCTAAATCATTTTTCTTCTGATAACAGAAGAACTCTCATTCTACGGAGCTGAGTGATTCTACGTCCAATTTTCAAATCCAGAGATTATACAAGGCCTAGCTTTAAAAAATATTATATTGCACAATCCTCACCATAGTGATGGGTCCATAGCAAATGAACCAACTTGTTCCAATCAAGCTTATGCTGATTAAGATAATTTGCAAACGTTATTACATTTCTCTTCCTAATGAAATGAGGTTTTTAGTAGTTAAATATCTTTTTTTTTTAAGTTTTTATTGCTTTTGACAGAGAGAAAGAGAGAAAAGGGCCCAGAGCAGTCCCCACAGCTGCATGTCATTAGTTTTCTACATAGTTTCATTTCACAGGTGGGTGCAGGGACATGCAGGGCAGGAATTGGGCTACCATGTCCCCCCCCACACACACACACCCCACGCCCCACCCTTGTGCATGGGAGGCATGCCCCCGCAAGCCACAGGCCTCCCCCATGGGAAGCTCACCCAGGGGAGAACCAAATTGGAGCACACCCCAGCTCAGCACATGGGTCCACATAGGCCAGGGCCAGTGGACCCCAGGGCTGCAAGGTGAGCACTCAACCCCCTGAGCCATCCCAATATTCCCAGTAGTTAAATATCTAATTGAAGCTCAACATTTCAGAGTAGGTATTTATACCCAGGTTTGTGAGACTCCAAATTTATGCTTTGATCACATTGCCATGATGGTCACTGACTCAAAAGCTATGGACAGTTTGTCTATGACTCTTCAGTCCTTTAGGTTACCTCTACCTTTTTGCTGCCATCTATTCCTCTTTTGCTAATGAGAAGCTTAATGGTTATATGATTATTTATGATTGAGTATTGGCTTTGTAAATATAGACTGCCTGGGTTTGAATCCACATACTACTACATAATAGTTTGGTGATCTTTCTTTTCCACAATTATCTCATTAAAAATTATAGGTAAGTTAGTACCAATATCATAAGGTTATTGGGAATATTAATGGAGTAAGTCATAAAAGTATACCAGACCAATGCCCGAGATATAGTGAAAACACAATATGATTAACCTGTTTGTCCAAAAATCCTCATGAGTATTTATTCTAAGCTCTAATCAACCTTGCATTCTTTCTATAGGCCTTTCCCAGTTAAAACTTCTGTGTCCTCGTATCAGATCAGCTAGAAAGTCAATTATGTTAATCCACGTTTTACTGTGTATGGCTATTGGCAATCACTCCCAATTGCGTTTGTCTTAACATGAAGAAGGATGCCAGGACAGCTCAATAGGTTGAGTGCTTGCCTTGCAACCACGAGGTCCAAGGATCAAATCCGAGCTCCAGCCTGTGCAAACCCATATGTTGAATTGTGGCACAACTGCTAACTGCCAGGATGGCAGTGAAGGTTCTCCCACACGGGAGGCCTCCAGTTCGGTTCCCATCCCATGCGCTCTAACATTCACCTGTGTGGAATGAAACTATGTTACAACTAATGATGTACAATTATGGAGGCACTGCTCTGGGTCCTCCCCACTTGTCTTTCTTTCTCTCTCTCTCACCTTCTCTCAAAGAATAAGAAACTAAATCTTTAACATGAAGAAATGCCAATTGGTAGACTTCACATATTATGGGTGAATAAGTGGGGCTTGTTCCCTGCATTGGAAAGGAAAAGAAAAAGCATCAACAACTATTAACGTTAAGTTCAGGAAACAGTGAGAAAGTCAGGTGTGTGAGCACCAATGAGAAAAATAATGATAGATGACAACGATGAGCCTACGCTAAAGCTACAACACATATTATTCAAACTGCATCTGTGGGTACTAAAGGAAGTGGCTTAGGACCATGTAGTTCACAAATAAATAAACCAACAAAAAGACATTCAATATCACAGTGATATATTATAGCAATGACTAAAGCCAACTGAGCCCAAGACTCAAGTTTAGTGACTTCTCTTATAAATTAGAAAACTATTCCTTGAATAATTAAAAAAATACAAATATAATTTATTTCAAAGTTAGAGTAATAGAAGTAATGACAATATATAATCATGTTCTTATCTTTTTAAAGAGAATAAAGGCTATATATCTAATATTCAGTGATAGTATTAGATTTTTGTTTTTATTTTTGGTAAGAAATAGCTAACTATTTTTTATGTATTGAGTGAATTAAAAGAATATTAATACTTATTTTCTTTGATTAAATGCTGAAGCACCATGATTCTATACGTGAAAAGTATAAAAGGTTTCCTAAGTGTGTAATTGCAGGCAAGTAACTTAACTGCTGAGTCTCCTTATCGCATCTGTAAAGCGAAGCATGTCTTCTTTATCAAAATCAAATAAGAAAATATAATTAAAAAAATATAGTGCTATACAGCTGGCAGGAGAACAATGAGTTAATTATCACTGGAAGTAAAATAAAGAAAAAAGGGTGCCTCATAGTACATGCCAATTATGTGGCCATTTAAACATTATTGTTCAATATCTCTGCAACCAAATTTGTTCTAGAAAGTACCACTAGGTCAGTCTTTATATTTAAGAATTAACAAATAAAGAAAAAATTAAACCATGCCACATTACATTTAAGGCTGCTCCCTTATTCATCTATAGATATGTTTTGTTAGGCTAACCTAAAATGTACAAAAACCACGAATTAAATTTCTTGATTGTTGACCTAAATAAATAAATAAATAAATAAGTCCAACTGGTGGAGATTAGATGGGGCCGAGTGAGTATATGTAGCAAGCTCCTAGTTAGTGAGATTCTATAGGAAAATAATTCATTAAGATATTTAAAAAAGAAAAAGAAAAAAAGAAAGATAAGGGAAAGGTTGAAAAGAAAGACAATTTGAAAGTAAGAAAATGCAAAGAAGGGAACACAAGAATGCAAGGAAGGGAACACAAGAAAATCACTACATTACTCTTTTAGCTGGAGAGCTGAACAGATCTCTTCTACTCTGGTAGTGAGTAGTGATATGCTTCAATGCATAGAAGTCTAAAAGTCCAGAAGCCAAGAGATGCAAAACTTTTGCTATATATTCAATATATAAATGATGAAAGAGTCTCAAAAGCATAATGGAACTTATCTATTTTTTCCTTAAGTAGTTGGTTTTCATCTATCAATGCTCATTCTGTGATGTGTAAGAGTAATTCAGAAAGTATCTGTCAATCTCCTGAAAAAGAAAAATTGAAAATTTGTATATCACTATCTAAAGCAGGGCAGTTTTGGTTAATTTGGGAGTATGTTGGCTTTTTGTTGAAATGTCTCTTCCTTGAATTATTTAACTCACATATAACGCAAGGTGATTGCTTGGCTTTTTACATTTAACATTATAATTTAATGAAAACACTAAAAATAGATACATTACTTGTAACATCATCTTGTTTAACATAAGAATTTCCTGAACATAGACAGATAAAACTCAAGCACTTTTAGGCTTAGTATAATGGTCTGATTAATATGTATATTTAAATATAAAATTGGTGGCCTCGGATTCTGGACATTAGTTAAAATAGGATGGTGATGTTATTCTATTTATAGAAGAGATTCTGGTGCTCTAGAAATATTCTTTAATGCCCACTGCTTCACTTTATTCATTCCTCAAGTCTGATGAAAATGCTAGGGATTAGGCAGATAGCCAGCTTTGTAAACCAGAACCTGGCAGACTCTCCAAGTCAGAGACAGATTCAGTGCTTTGCTACTTTGTCTTTCTCCTGAGAGATTAATTGTGTCAACTTTCCTTCTTCATAACCTTGCTAACTCAAACCCTGATGCTAGAGGAGCTCAGCTAGGCTTTAGTAACCTGTTACATCACTGTCCTTGTTCCAAAGGTCCTTGAGTCAAGTGTCTAAAAAACATTTGTTGATTACATTTTTCTCATACATAAGCAATTGCCATATGTCATAGGTGGTGAATACCGGTAAGCACCTATCTATTGTTTATTACATAGAATACTGGGATGCAGTACATCATGGGGGAAGAAATATACTCAATGGGTTCTTTTTCCTTCTCAAGGAGAGCCCCCCAAATTCTAAATTGACATTTTAGTGAGTGTAGTCTATACTGACAGTAACTCTCACATAAAATTATGTTTGAAAATAGATTATTAATAATCCATCCTAAAAGCAACCTTATGTAACATTTCACAATAATATCCAGAGATTTCATGGAAAAACAAACCAGTTCTCAATGATCTGTGACTATGAGGATAAGGTATGTGGATGTTTAAGAACTGTCATAACAAGACACTGAATTCGGAAGTACTAAAGCTAATCCAAGGATTTGAAATTCTTTTAAACAAGTATTTCTGTTTTATCCACTGTTGTAAGAGTGAAAAAAAAAAATGTGATACTGATTCATGGTTTAACAACTTCACCTTTGCTTGGATCACTTGTGAGTGATCAAAAGAAATTCCATGAAAAACAGGCTATCTTATCAATAATTAAAAACACTTTATAAAATTCAACATCACACTTTATAAGTATTAAGTTTGGTGAGTCTGTGTACTTTTTGTCTGAGAATTTTCATGTGCTTTTGCCTTCCTGATGATGAAAATACGGCCATGAATCTCAAGGTAGCAATTAGTAAATCCAATTACCCATTTCCAAGCTAGAGTGAGGCTGGGGTGACAAGCAGGAGGGTGGTCCACAAAGGAAATGGGCCTCAGGTCAGAACAGAAGCCTGTCCCTGGAGGCCACACCCAGGCCACTGTCACCAAAGGTGTGGGGTGGGTTTGCCTGATTTCCCCTTTATTCTCATGTGACTGAAAAGGTGGCTGTACCTGGAAGGTGTGGGAGGACAAGAGACAGGTCCTCATTTTAAAACAATGGCTATATAAGAATGTTTCAAAATAAGAAAAAGAAATTACATTTACATAACACTTTTATTCTATTTGTGTTTAAGAGCCCATGTACATTTTATCTTTGATTAACTAGTTGAATTATTTAGAAAGAAAAAGAAAACATTTATTGCAGGAAACACAGGCAACTCTTTTCAGTTCTACAAGGGCTGTCTGGAAAAATTCCAGCCACATATGCCTCTATTTTTCATATTACATGGCTGATACTTTCTGGACAGCCCTTGTATAATACGCTTTGGAAAAAAAAGAATAGTTAATTATATGAACTGTAAGCACATTAGAATTATAAGTAATGCTACATTTCACAAATAGAGAAACAAGTTCACTAGAATAATGTAAGACCACGGTTCAGTACTACACTTGAATTTGATGAACTAGGTATTTCAACCAAAAATTAATTCTTGACTGAGGCACTTAGCTAAATGTCTTAGGTACGGTATTTGCAGTTGCTGTACCGGTAGGTTTGTAATTTGGTATGTGCAATGCAATATCGTCTGACAGGGCTGTTAGGAAACTTAAGAAATTATATCCTAACCAAATAGTTTCACCAGATTATTATACTAGTTGAAAAAGAGCCTTTTGCATTCTATATGAAAATCTTTCTGCTCCGATTTTGTACAACCAACTAAGAAATAGAAGCGTTTGTTATCTTAATCTGCTTTACAATTTTCCAGAACTTTTTTTTAAAACAAAATGACTCCCTATGTATAATATTAATATGTTCAACACACTACATGTGAAACTGATATAGGAATGGTCAGTATTTTTCCTTTGCATTTTCACAACAGCAGTAACCAAAAAAGATGAACTTTGATCTCCTCTCCTTTACATTACTAGTTAATTATGGAAACCAAGGTTCAACATCCCTTCCAAGCATCCAGTGTATTTGTAGAGACAAAACAAACCCAAAGAGAATCCGAAGTAGTTCTAAATAATTAGAACCTGTGGTTTAACTAAATATTATAATTATAAAATTTACATACATTTAAAAAATCTGCTTTGCATTTTTTAAAGATGTGGCAGAAAATTTATTTCTAACATTATCATAAATGTGCTATTTTTATTCTAGATTGGTTTTGGCTTATTTTAGAACTCTCTTAAATATTGTTTTTAAATTAAGAAAACATTTATTTTAAAGGGAGGGTTTTTGCAATAGGGCCTCTAAAATTATATTTAAAAATAAAGAATAGTATCTCAGGTGCTTATTCTTTCTACAACATAGCAGTATTTCTCATTGGACACTTTAAAAGTTTTTTTCTTTTTCAAGTAAGACATCAAAGTTTAGAGTTTTATTCATATATACTAGAAAGGAAGGCATGCTGACTTACTTGCAACAGATAGCATATTTGCAATATATTTTAAAATAAGTTTATTTTTCTATTGCACCAGTCATTCTTATAGTCAATATAAAAGCTCTTAAGAACTCTCTTAGAATGACATGAGAAACTGAATAAAAGTTGTTTTCTTCAGATTGGAAAGATTACATTCCTGGTTTAAAATAAAAAGGCCACACTTAAGGTAAAGGTTTGAATGAAGTTAACAAAAACATTATGAGAAAAAATATGGATCATTCCTAGAAGAATTATTAAAGGTACCAATCCATACCCCCTTACCAGAAAAAGCAATGATAACCAAAATTCATTATGTAAACAATTAAGAACAAATTTACCATTAGGCAAACTTTGAAAGAAACACTTGATAAAAGCCTTAGAAAGACAGTAACTTTATCACCCCATTTTCTCCAAATCATGTAAAAGTATGATTTCTTCTTGTTACCGTTATCTAGATGTGCATTTTTGGTACTGAGAAATTTTTTTCATCCATGGTTCATATAAAAATAAATTTTCTTCAAAGCCACAGAAGGGCAGTTTAAAGGGAAAGAACTAGGCCCCTATCAATTCTGCCTCTGGGTATTACTAGGCTTTCAACCAAAGAGCCATTAAAAGCATCTACAAGACACTGTCATCTCTCTTTGAATGGTACTTTTTACAGTTGTCCTCCCTATTCTCAGCAGATTATATGACACTGACCATTAGTACCTAATCTTTTTATAAAATTTTCACACTATACATATACATAGGTATATGTGTATGTATACATAAGAATATATTCTTAAATACTAGTTCAAAAGTAATTTATTTAGACTGCCACATACTTTATCTTTTTTTAACTGGCTTTGGTCAATTTTAATGGAAAACAAATTCAGCTAGAAAGCATCACTTATATTGTAAACCTTTGATACAGATGTATATTTGACAGGCAAATCATTTAAAAAATTTTAAATCACAAGTGGATTAGATACTTAATTTTAGAAAGCATTATTTTTTATAGGAAAATGTTTGCAACACCCACACCTACATAATTCAATGGCAAAAAGTCTAACTTTGGTCTTGGTTTTTTATAATGTTAGAGCAAATTTGCTGTTATGTAATCAAACTGTTTTATTTTTGCATCCTCTCTCCCAAATCATTTAATCACTACTATTAGAATTCCAATTTGAAATTAATGACATCTTCTTCCTGGCGGTTGCACAAACTGGAAATCATAAGAGCTATAAGTATTACAGGCTCATATAAATGTCTGTCTTAAGTGTGAGTTCTTTTAAGATTAGATGACTCCAAAAATCTGTTTTGGGAATTCACTCTAAATTGATTAAAATACTGACCTCAAAAGAGATAAATGAATATTATGTCCATGTTGTCATTAGGCTAATGGGAAGGTCAAATTACATTTCTAACACATTTCATATTTTATTTATTAATCTTCCAGTTCATTTTGCAAATGTAATTAAGACAAGCTACTACCTTCTAGTTTTATTTTAAGTTAGCAGCAAGTCTAAATGAAAATCCTACAATGTAAATGTCATGCTATCAATTTTTGTACTTCTTGATTAGAACGATCTGATTATTTGACCAGAGAGAATAAGTAATATTCTCCATTATAAAATGAAATTCAAAACTACGCTGTAATAACTCTCCATTATGTGGTATGTCACAGAATTAGTATTTTAGGATTTGTCCTGTTATATTAGCAACCTTTAGTTGTGATAAAAATATGTTAAAATCTAATTACCATATTTGTTCTGAAACATTAATAAGATTTACAAAGTTTTGTTTGTTTGTTTGTTTTTTTATGGATAAAAGATAAATAAAGGTTCCATAAAATTGTTACATCTGTGGTATGACAGGTAATAATTTAAAGTCTCTTCTCAATCCATTCACTGTATATTGGAATAAGTTCTGACTTCCAGTATAAAGACAATTTTTCAAAAGTATATGAAGAACTAAGCACTCACATGAATCTCTTTATCATGTCATTGCTATAATTAACATTTGTAAAGAGTCATGAAAATAACTGTCACAAACCAAGAAGCCTAAACTTTTACCTTTCCTAAAACAGTGGAGAAATAAGCGAACAAAATCTTATTTTGCTCACATGAAAAGCAGTTGGTTCCCCTTTTGCACATCTTTGCATGTCTAAACTTGTTAATTCAGTTGTATACACATGAGGCAATTAAGCAATTGTCCTTTTGTCCTTGGAATCAAAAGGTGGCACCTCTAAAAATTAGAGTTAGCTTTCAAGAGAGACTACATTAAAAAGGGAGAAAAGAAAGCATTTGAATGTCAAATGAAAGATTTTGTTTTTGTGACTCTAGGTAATTTTACTTACATCATAGATAGAAGAAATAAGTGCATCAAATAGAAAATGGTCGAGAAAATAATACTGAATTCTTTGATGGTAAATGAAACCAGTTCTTTTCTAAGTTGGTGTATAAACTTATACACTTGGGTATATGGTAAAAAAACAGAACAAAAAAAACTTCCTGGGTTGCATAGATGAGTCAGGAAAATCAAGAAGAGTGGAGAAAGAAGATTATTTTTTCTGATTCCAAATGGACATATAGGAAAAACATGTAAGAGTTGGCATTTCCCCTGATAAGTCAGAGGAAAAGATTTATCTGGACAGTAGCATCTTCTGGCTTCCCTGCTCTTGCGTAGAACCCACTTGGAATGCTCTTCCATTACATTCAGCCAGGCACTCTACCTCCTCCCATCTGACAGCGATCACTTAGCTGTCTCCCATGCATAACAGGAAAGCTTCTATCATGGATGATGGAATTAGAAACCGCTGCAGCTGCGGTCGTCAAGGCTCTGTCCAACAAGTCCCTTTTATTTGACCTATCATGCAGGCAGGCAGGGCACACAGTTGTTTTGGTATCTTTCTCTTTCTTGAGACCAAAAACATTTCCCCTTTAAGATTTTTAAAAATTTGAGGCTATCTTCCTACTGTTAACTTTCTAAACTTTGTTCTAGTACAAGAGCACTATTGGCCAACTGAGCCTCCATATGCTTTCTAAATGGAGCACGCAAACATGATGTTTATACAGTGGCAATGTATTAAATATTCTTATTAAAAAATAAGACAGGGCATGAATTTGATATGCAAACAATAAAATGTAAACAGATAGTAGAAAGGTAGAATAAAATGATAGTTCATACCCAAATGTAGCTTTAGCACAAAAGTTAAATGGCTGCTTTATTTCACCCAAGGGTTAATATTCAAGAAAGTGAAAATCAGCATGTCCACAAAGCTAACTAGATTAGCTTATTCGAAGTGGAAATCCTGATATTACTGGTGTCACCTATAAATTTTGAAAGTTTACATTTTACATTTTTTTGGCTCCCTAACATCAAGGCCCCACCAGAGAACCTCAGGAAAGTAATAATCTGTTTTTTTTTTCTTTACTCAAGAAACACCTCCAAGTTCATATATTACGACTGATGGGCATAACAAATTGTCAGCCCTACAGGACAGATGGACAGAGGAAAAGTCAGATGGTTGGCACTTAAAAACAACAGCAGTTAAGCACTTGAATGTGGGTTGGACCAGTGGTTTATTTTTGTTCCATTGGAGCGAATCAAGTGAGAGACATAGTCTCTTGCAAGGAGATCAAGTCAAACTTGATGCTTCCCATCTCTGACAGCCCGGGCTGGGTGGCTGGTCTACTTGCCTTATTCGATTTAATTGCTCTCCGTGCTCTAATTTTCACAGAGGTTGCATTCTACCTTGTTTTCCTTCCCCCGCTGGGCATTAAGAAATCTTTCTCCGTTCTTCACCACCCCCTTCTTTCCTCGGAGCCAAGGCAATCCTTTCCAAGAGAAAGAAATCCTGTGCGTACTCAGGATGGGAGGAGGGTGCTGATGAAGAAGAGACCGAGAAAGGAGTGGAGGGAGGCGAGAGATCGGGACTGGAGTGGGGGACAGAGGAGAGAGGATGAGAGGAAGAAAGACGGAGCAGTAAGATGGGGGGATGCCCAACATCAACTCCAGGCTCCGCATCACCGGCGCTGTGCAAAGTGCTCTTGCAGGAGATGCACATGTGAGCTCATTCTCTTTCTCACAATAGGCCACCCGGGGCTCCCCCTGCAGGTCTCAGCCTCCCACCACCAAGTGTACGGAGAACACAACCTTGCACCCAGATTCCAGCAAACGGGCATCACCTCGGGGGCCGCGCGGCCAGTCCGCTGCCTTACCTGGAGAGAAGACCGGAGGTGCTGCCGGTCTCCGTGCTCACTGCTCTCCCCGCGCGGACCCGTGCGAGGCGCGCGCGTCTGCTCGCTGCCTCTGTTCTTGGAGGGGCAGCCTGCAACACAAAAGGGGTGTGTGGGTGTGGGTGTGTGGGAGGTTTTCCAGGGCCACCAGCTGGTCCCAGCTGGCCGCCCCCACCCTGCACACACCCCTTCGGGGCGCTCAGCCCCTCTCTCCGCTGAGGACCACCTTGGGGGCTTTGCCCCGTGCAGCCTCAAGTTGCCGCTGCTAAGTCCTGCCGTGGCCTCCGCTGCAAGAGGAGGTGGGAAGGAGCTGGGGGCAGTACTCGGTTAGAGCATCCCCACACTGCAGCTTCTCCAGGAATCCCTCCAGTGAGGAGGCGGCCGCCCAGCATCGCCCAGCCCCGGCCACCTGATTGGCTCCACCTCGGGTACGCTGTGCCCAGGAGCCAATCCGGGAGCACTAATAATAGGTGGATCCGCTCAGCCAAGATCGCCCATCCCAGTTCTGTTGGTGTCTCTCCATCCCCACGGCGGACGGGGACCTGGGGAGGGGGTTGGGGAGGCTTGGGGGAGGGGACGCGAACTAAGGGGGGCGCCGACCCCAAGGAGACGCAAGCAAGGGCATCCGAGAGGAGAGACCTCTTAGGTAGGAGCAGGGATGCCCCGAAACCTGTTCAGCAAGCCCTGTGCACACGGGGAGACCGCATAATACAAAGCTATTTCTCTTCTTTTCTCTCTCTCTTTTTTTTTTTTTTTTTTACTTTCAATCAAAACCTGCCCTGATACTGAGCATGCCCAGACGGCCACAGCGCCCTAGGAGTTCCGAGGTGTGTGGGTTCGCAGGCTGTGGGGTTTGGAGGAGGTGGGGGCCCGGAAGGAGCGGCAGAAGTTTGTCTTTGGCCATTTGACCCGACGGAGTTGTGGAAGCGGAGCAGGACAGGGACAGGACCGGCTTGCGCGCGAGTGTGCACGCCCTGAGCCGCAGGGAGGGCGCCCTCTGCGCTGTGGGAGGTCCCTACGACCCGGCTGGGGCTCCGGGCTGCCAGCCCGGGCAGCAGGACCCGAGCCTCGCTGGCTGCGCGGAGCCTGGGAAGGGTCCTGTGGACCAGGGACGCCGGGAAGCTCGTCTCCTGGGTGGGGCCGGGGCGCGCGGCTCCGCCCAGCGCGGCGGCTCCGGGCCCTGAGTGCGGAGCGCACCGCGAATCCCCACGGCCGTGACCGCAAGTTTGTAGACTTGCATCAAGTACGACAGGGCTGGGGCTGCCGTTTCTTCCAGCCTCCCCCTCCACCCCCGATCTTTGCGCCCGTGGCCAGCACGGCGATGACTGGAGCGTGGGTTTCCTCCCTCCTGCCTCGCTTTGCCCTGAGCGATTCTGCTCGGAAGTAAGCGGCTTTCCCCCGTGAGGGCGGCGCTGACCTGATTGTCTCTAAGCTCCAGGGCAATTTATAGCTCGGTAATACTGAGCGGTGCCCAGCCCGGAGGGTCAGCGAGTGGGGGAGGGGACCGAAATCCCGGGGAGGGGCGCGTCCAGGCTCTGCTCCACAGGTGAAGGAGAGCTTGCAAGACGCTGAGGGACTTCCCTTTCTCACTCGCTGACCTTGTGTAGTGGCCTTTGTGCCTCTGATTGGTTTTGCTTAGAAATCCTAGCAGTTTGTGTAAACTTGATCGATAGGTACACAGGAGAAGTCTCTTAATTGGGTTCTTTCTTTTACGAGATGATCACGGCATCTCAGGTAAGGAAATAAATAGCTATCTCAATTCCCCAAGCCCATCCACTTTGAACTGGAGTTTCATTAACACGGGTTTGCAAAGGTAACTGTAACAGGAATTCAATTAACAGTAACACATTTCTTCAAGTCTTAATTAAACCTCTCCTATTGACGTAATGTTTAAGATTAAAATCCTTATTCTAAGTATAGAGAAGGTAACCTTAATATAAACAAATCCTTTTAATGACAAATAATTGTGTTTGTCAAAATTGTAACTTTATTTAAATGTATGTCTTCCATTTTCTAAAATGTGCCTCAAATCTTATTTTAGAATAGTTTCATAGTTGGAGAAAGGGAGGTAATAGCTATTAGTTTAAAATCAATTTTAGGGGAAGCCGGGATGGTGCAGTGGGTTAAGGGCTCACCTTGCAGCGCCAGGGACCCAGGATCGAATCCCGACCCTTGCGGACCCATGTGCTGAACTGGGGAGTGCCCCCAGTTCAGTTCTCTCTCTCTCTCTCTCTCTCCCCCCCCCCCCCCCCGTCAAAAACAATAAAAATAAAACAAAATTCTTATGGGGAAGCCGGGATGGCCCAGTGGGTTAGGCACTCACTTTGCAGCGCCGGGGACCAAGGATCGAATCCTGGCCCCAGACCCTGCGGAACCACATGCCGAACTGGGAGCTCCCCCAGTTCAGTTCTCTCTCTGTCTCTGTCAAAAATAAAAATGTTTAAAATCAATTTTAACTATTTGATGAAGAAAAAAGAGAAAAAGAAGAATCAATTTCCTAATATTGTTTTCTAATAAATGTCTTTGTATGAGATGATTATTACAATATCCACCTAATAGACATTTTTACTATATATATATATATATATATATATATATATATATATATATATTTCCAGCACACTCTCTAGATTCCAATAATTAAAAACTGCATGTTTTAATAGCTTCATGTAGAAACAAGTTAGCTTAATTTAGAAGAAATGAGTAAGTAGAATATAAATCCAGATTAGTTATCTCTGTTCCACACTCTCATCCTATCATCCATATTTTAGCCAGTTTCTCTTCCTATCTCCCTCACCTTCTACTCAACCATCGCTCTTTTTCAGTGTCAGAATCCTAGACAACGTGATGATGTTAGAGGTTTGCATCCCAAAGTTCCTTGAGGGAAACTTCTGGATAACATAAGAAATGGGTTTTACCATGTATATTGTAATTAATTTTAGAATTAATAGCATTTCTGCTCATGAATATTAAGAAGGATCTCCTTACATATTGAATGTAGATACACTGTAGTTTTGCAAGACTAAGTTTTTTAGTCTGTGTGCTTGTCAAGTTCAAGGAATGGGCCGAATACCTCTTACTGGGCCTAGTGGGTTGACATACTCTTCTGTTTCAGAGAGTGTATATCATCTCTTTGCCCTTTTTATGGAAGACCCATCTTGGTTATAAGAAAGAACAGGCCATTGTCCTTTCTCTTTCTTAATTCCATTTCTCAGGTACTTTTTCATCGAGAATACCCTAGTTACATGGTATTTAAAAAAAATAAAAATAAAAATTATTTCCTATATCTAGAACTGTTTTCAACTATTTTGTTTAATGTTTTGCTTCCTTAGTTTTTGCTCAAAATCCCCACTTTTGTTAGTTTTCCTTCACAGTTTCACTTTAATTGAGATCACATTGTCATCATTTTCTTTATTCCTTTTTCAATGAATTCATCTATTTACAACTTTAATGTTCCCTTTGCCATCTATTTTAGGCTACAGGATCAGAATAGAAACTAAATTGGATTGGGACACTGAGGAGAAAAGTGTGTCTTATGGCAAGAGTGGGAATTAGAGACTTTAGAAACAAGAAATTCATTAAGTGCAAATTTAGCCCAAGTTTTCTGTAGACTACAGAAAGAACATGAGAGACGTACCAAGAAAATAGAAATGCTCGTATATTCTAGTTGATTATGGCTCTAAAACAGTTTTCTTTAGTCAGGACTCTTATGTATCATTAAACTTTATATGTTTAATAATCACCCTAGTTGTCTGGTAAAATCTAATAAGTTTTATTACCCAAGGTTGTGACAAAATAAAATAAATGAACTTTTCTAAATTTTCCCATTGTTCGTATACATTCATATCTTATTATACTTTTTATTTTATATCTATACATTTTCTGCCATTTCAAGATCCAGGCTTCTTTGTTTTCCCTTTTCCAGGACAGATAGAGGATTGATTTATATGTTTGTTTGCTGGGGCAAGAATTTGAATAGAACTCTAGCTTCTCAACTAATTGTCTTGTAAAATGTATAAGGCCCCTCCAAGCCTCAGTTTTCTCTGCTACACTAAGTACATAATGAAACACTATATCCTTAGTTTTTTTGGTGAAGATTAAGTAAAGCTATGCATATGTGCTAATTCTAAGCACAAAGCTGGGACTTAATGATATTAACCAATATTATTTCATTATCGTTGTTGTTGCTATTGCAACTACTTTTTTAATTTGTAGGCAATTGGATTTCCTCATATTTTCTAATCCTTTTAAGCCTTTTAAGGTATGCTCACAAAACACTTCACTATTAAGCATTGAAGTTAGAAAAGAGTCTGTGTTATAAGAACTCATTTATACATAAAATGCCAATAGCCATTTATCTTGGATGTGTTGGTCTGAGACTATAATCTTCTAGGAAATGAATAATTTAATTTTCATAAAATTTCTACTTTAATATTTTCTTAATGAAAAATTAGTTTCTATTACATTTTAAAATTAAGAAAATCGAATTCTAGAGTTAAAGAAGTCATAAACACTGATGTTTTTGTTTTTCAGCAAACGAGTGGAGCCATCCATTTTGGTTTCCTTTTCATTTCTTTCTCTCAAGATCATTTGGTCTGGCAGCACTGCTAATCATTTTATAGCCAACTCATAAGGAAAAACATCAGGGCTCTCTGTATCAGAATTAGATAAAAAGAAATTAACCACATGTATTTTTAAACTGAACACCCACAGCATAAAATCAAAAGAATCTAGCACTGGGAAAGGAAAAAAAGAAAATGAATACAGATGGAAGTCAAGTCTCTAGGGCAGAGAGTAAGAGCCCCATAAATGAACTACAATACTTTATAGTTTCCAAAGAAAAGAAAATAAAGAGCTAGCAGTATTCAATGTGGCTTTACAAAAGCCTTTTCTCAAAGTTATGGCTAAGAAAATATTGGAAATGAAAAGAAGGACAGTGACTCAAAAAGTAATATACTGTGTCAGGCTGTTGAGGTTAGCAAGGAAAATATTATTTAGGTGAATCTATCTCAAGGGCAAAATAAAAGTAGTTTGAGCTAATGTTAGCCAAAGGTCTTCGAAAGAAAACAAATGATATATCTTTCAAATACTCTCATACAGGGTATATACTGTGGTAAAAACAAGTTTGCTAATAAAGCAAGAGCAACACTAAATTTTATATTAATTCTTTTTAAAATCTGATAGAGGATTTCTATTTAACCAGACATGTAGAGAATTATACTGCAATTGCTTCATTCGATTTATGTGCAAAAAGAAAAGAAAAGAAAAGAAATGTGTAACCAGAGATGAATTCACTAACTGAAAGTATAAAGATAGTTAAGATAGAGTAGAGGATTAGAAATATTTTGTATTTTCAATGAGCTAAAATGTTCTAATAATATTATTAGGGAGCGAAGCATAGCAGACACTCACTCAAGATCTCTACTTCAGAATTTGACTCTGGAATAGTCCTAGTGTTCTGACTGTGGGCAGGAAAGACACAGATTCAGTTGAGGCCTCTCTTGGGAGGCTTTTTGCAGAATAGATTATATGGGTTGGCTTCAATAATTTACAGGCATGCTGCTCCACTTCTCCCTAATTCTCCCTAATACTACATTAAGAATTAGCATCAGAAACTAGTAGAATTTTGAAGAAAATAAGTTCATTTATTTGGTATTGAATCAAAAGGAAAGATAAGAAGGATACCAGGTTTTCTACATCTAGTACTAGCATAAATGTGTGTTATTGACCTGGGCATGCTTACCTTTTGGATATTTAAGACTTTTGACAGAGGTGACTGGGGGCTGGTGGATTTTTGAGAAAACAGACAGAAATGTTAAGTAAATTCTCCAATATCTCACAGCAGATAAGTGCTTCACCTTTCATGTTTCAACTCCCAAGAAGTGACGATCTTAATAGAAAATTAAGAAGTATTCAGAATAACTATGGCTATTTCAAGGACTTTGATCCTATTCTAGTAGACTCCAGAAATACAAAGCAACTTAAAAGACTTACGGTATGTAGGAATAGCATTAATAACTAAAATTTATTAATAAACGTGTCTCACTGATTCTGAAGTAGAGGTCTTGAGTGAGTATCTGCTATGCTTCGCTCCCTAATGATATTATTAGAACATTTTAGCTCGTTGAAAATACAGAATATGGGAAGCCGGGATGGCTCAGTGGGTTAAGTGCTCACTTTGCAGCGCCGGGGACCGAGGATTGAATCCCTGCCCCTGTCCTTGCGGACCCATGTGCTGAACTGGGGAGTTCCCCCAATTCAGTTCTCTTTCTGTCTCTGTATCACTCTCTCTCTCTCCCTCTGTCAAAAACAATAAAAATAAATAAATAAATAAATAAATAAAATTTAGAAAATACAGAATATTTCTAATCCTCTGCTGTACCCTATCTTAACTATCTTTATACTTTCAGTTAGGGAAATGCATGAAACCAGAACAGGGATATTTTGCCAGCCATTCTTTTTTATGAAAAAGGTTAGTGAGTTTTACCTGATGACTTTAGAAACCTTAGAAATTTTCATTATGAAATAGTATGAATGGTCTAAAGGTTATTCATGAAACCACCAGTAGAGCCACCATCCAGTTTCAAAAATTAAGCATTAAAAATGACCTTTGCAGTCATCTGTTTGTTCTCCCAGACCTGATACTCCTTCGTATGTGTATTAATGTCATTATTCTGTATTTTGCATTTACCATTATCTTGCTATTCTTTATAGTTTTACCACATAGGTATGTATCTCTAAAAATATTATTTTAGCTCTATTTTTAAAGTTTTTATAAATAAAATCATGCTGCTATATATATATATATATATATTTTCAACAACTCATTTTCTTAGGGGCTATATATATATATTTATATATATATTTATATATATATAATTATATTTATATATATAATTAAATATAATATATATTTATATATATATTAAATATATATATACAGTGTTCCCTTGCCACTTCGCGCTTCATGTTTTGCGGCTTCAGTGCTTCGCGGGTTTTCCCCAAATATTCATCAAAAAATAAAAATGAAAAAATACAACCCTGTCGTCAGCCACATTGTGGAAAGGAGCGTTGTTTCATGTGGATGCGCGAGAGAGAAGGGTCCCTGCCTGTCAAACAAAGAGATGAGCTGACTCAGAGTCCATCCCACGGGCTCTCATAAAGGCGCGTGATGGGTTTCCGGGGCGACATCGACCCATGAGAGCACGAGTGGATTCATCCCTGTGAGCTGATTGTCTGCGCATCATCGCAGCCTCACCTAGCACCTTCTCTTGTTGTATCTCGCCAGTCTTGTCCATGACATTGACTGTCTCGCATACTGTATTTTAGTGTTGTGTTGGCGATAACTTGTTTTGTTTAAGCGATCACTTTTTTTATTAATTAAACCCTTATAATGCCGCCTAAGCGCTGTGCCCCTGCGAAAGCTTCCTCCGGGGCGCAAGAGGAAGAAGATGATGACCATCAGCGAAAAAGTGAAACTTTTAGATATGATCAAAGAGGGCAGAAGTGATGCATCTGTGGCACGCCATGACGGGGTGAATGAATCTACAGTGCGGTCCATCAAGAAAGAGGAAGCAAACATCCGCAAAACTGCTTCAATAACCTTCAATAAAGAAGCGAAACGTGGGGTAACTCCGCGTAATAACAGAATTGTGAAAATGGAAGCGGCACTGGCATTGTGGATTGCTGATGGCAGGAAAAAGATAATGAGTTTGGACACTAATATGATCAGGACAAAGGCCAAAGCTCTCTACGACCAAATCTTGTCCGATGACGACAATGAAGAGGCTGAAGAAGGTGCTGAC
>PVKE010030297.1:0-19678 GCA_004027555.1 Craseonycteris thonglongyai
GGCGGCCGGCCCCCCGGCGTCGGGGCGGTAACCCAGGCAACGGCCGCGCGGGGGCGGCGCCTGCGCTGCCAGCTCGTCGGGTCACGCGCGTGCGCGTCGCCGGGCGAGAACCCGCGGGTCCCCGACGAGGGACGAGGACCACGGCAGCCGTGACCTTGAGACACAGCAGGGCTGGGCCGGCTCGTCGCCAATTAGGCTCTCAGTTCAAAGGCACGAGAGGGTGCAGGCGCGGACCCTCGTGCGCAGGCGCGGACCCAGCTGCCCCTGGTGTTGCCCGCAACCGCCGGGCTGCAGAGCCGCGCGTGCAAGGTGCACGCTGGCCACGGGGCCGCACGCATGTGCACACACGGCCATGTGCACACACGGTCCCGTGCTCATGTGCACACATACTCATGTGCACACATGGTGCCGTACACACGTGCTCATGTGCACACGCACACACGGTCCTGTGCACACATGCTCATGTGCACAAACGGTGCCGTACACACGTGCTCATGTGCACACACACGCACACACGGTCCTGTGCACACATGCTCATGTGTACAAACGGTGCCGTACACACGTGCTCATGTGCGCACACACGGTCCTGTGCACACATGCTCATGTGCACAAATGGTGCCGTACACACGTGCTCATGTGCAGACACATGCACACATGGTCCCATGCTCATGTGCACACACACACATGTACAGGCGGGGCTGTCGTTTGGTCTGTGACCACTAAGTCAGGGGTCGCTGCAGAGGGCCCCTGCGGGAGGGGACTCAGTTAATTGATTGTTGGCAGTAGATCTAACCCTACCTTTACCCAAGTAAGACCCTGAGTGAAGGCAGCAAGTTCTTCTGACACGTCATCTAATTACCTTAAAATGAGAGTGTTTTATGTGACGTTCAAAAAAGCCAGTCACGACGCTGAGCCCTGCACCTGTGTGTGAGGCCGGCAGGCACAGACTTCGGTGACAATCACTGAACTCCGCCATCTCCGAAGCGCATTGAAACCCGGCCACAGATGCCTCGAGACAGCGGTACGGACGCCATTGAAGGGAGAGGACCCGGAGGCAGCAGCCGTGGGGCGGGGCGGGGGCGGGAGGGCCAGCTTGTCCTTCCTGCGTCCTGCAGAGGACACAGGGTGTTGGCAGCGAGCGGCACGGGTGCCCGGCGGCTCTTCCGCTGGCCTCGCAGTGACCACGCTGGAGACTGCAGGTCGGTCACCCTGACGCGTGTCTCAAACCCGAGTCCCCAGAGCGACCTGAGAGGCAGTAGTGACGGGGACGGCGTCACAGGGGTGGGAAGGCTCGTGCAGGGGTCCGAGGGGACAGGGACAGAGCTGGTGAGGTGCCGCGTGGGCAGCGTGTCCTTTCAAGCCGCCCTGTGCGCCGCGTGGGCCTGAGGGGCCTCCCCCACCTGCCCCGGCACGGCTGTGAGCCGAGCTTGGCAGCTGCAGCCCATGAACAAACCTGTCCACAAAGCCCAGGCCTGCGGCGTGCTGGCTCCCGCTTCCCGGGTGACGACGGGCTGCTGCCGGGAAGGGCTGACGGGAGAGCCACCCGGGAGCCTGCCTCGGCGTGAACGCGTGTCCCGGGGCCTGGGGTCGGGCCCCACCGTCCCGGGCCCCTTCCTCCTCCTTCCCGGTAACAGCGCACGATTCTGAGTTCTCTGGCTTGGGTGGAAGTCACGTAATAAACAGACATAATTAATCAGAAAAATACAGCTTTTGTTTCATTCTGGGCAAAACATTCTGCTGGGGAGGCTGAAGGATCCCTAACTGTTTGCAGAACGGTCCCTGTGAGGACAGACGCTGCCGAGGGAGCCAGGCGGTGACCCCGAACGGAGGGCAGGGACCCCCAGAGAGCGAGACGGGCAGCTTCGGGGTGCTGGGCCTGCAGGGGGGGTCCCGGGGCCTCGGGGGGGGGGATCCCGGGTCCAGCCGCGCCCTCCTCTTGCTCCCCTTTTTCACACCGTGAGAACCAGGAGTCTGTTAGCCGGTTATACTTGAGGGGGGGGCGCAACGTGAGAAGAGGGGGGACAGGACCCTTGGGAAGAACAGCAGCGGCCTGACCACTAACACAACAACATGAAACAACACAACAACATGAAACAACACAGCGGGAGAGCGAGGAGAGCGAGGCCCAGGGGGTCGGAGAAAGACGTGACCCCAGAGACGGAGTGAGAACAAGCCCTGCCTGGCGCTGAGTCGCTCCAGGGGTCCCAGCTGGGGGGGGACAGGGACACCGGCCGTGTCCTCAGGACTCGGACGGCGCCTGCAGGTGGGGCTGCGGGTCGCTGAGCTGGAGCCAGGAGCGGAGGGGACGCAGGTGTGTGGATCCCCCGGGGGCTGCCTCCCTGGGGACAGGAGAGCCGGGCGACGCGGCGGGAAGGGGTCTCGAGCTAAGCCGACAATCGCGCAGCAGCGCTGTCTGCCGGGAGCCCCAAGCAGGGGGCCGGGAGACGCCGGGGTTCAGCTACAGAGAGCAAAGGCTCAGCCTCGGGGCGCCGGCCGCTCCTTCCCTGTTCATCCCAGGACTCGGGGGAGCGGGTGCCCCCAATTCCTGTTCTCCAGGAGAATAACCTTCGGTGACAGGTACGTGGGGGCCGCGAGCGCCGCCTCCGGGAGCCGGAGCCCAGGGCTGGGGGGCGGCCGCAGCTGTTTGCCTGCAGCTGTGGGGACAGCTGGGAGGTGTGAGAGCTGCAGACACCTGGGGACGGGCCTGGAGGTGTGACCTCCAACAGGCAGAGACAAACGGCGACCGCGCCGCGCCCTTTAAAGTGTGGCCGTGTCCAGATGGCGGCCGGCCGGCCAGGCCGCTGCGTCTCTGGTTCGCACGTCCCGGGCAGCACCCCTCCCCCAGGCCTGTCCCCCAGGCCTGTCCCCCAGGCCTGTCCCCCAGGCCTGTCACCCAGGCCTGTCCCCCAGGCCTGTCCCCCAGGCCTGTCACCCAGGCCTGTCCCCCAGGCCTGTCCCCCAGGCCTGTCACCCAGGCCTGTCACCCAGCCAGGGCCGCGAGGTGCCCGGCTCCGCTGGGCGGGAGGCTAACGGCTCCCCCCGGCCGGACGGCCCGACGCCAACACGCCAGCATCCGAGACCCAACACCTTCCGGTCCAAGCACCTACGAGAAATACTCGGTTGTTGTTTCTCTAACATTCAAGTGAAACGCTGCGTTCTTAATAGAGTAGGGTTGTCACTGAGTGACGCGGATTTGGCATCGTTATGTCATGTTGGGGGGCTGTCACTCTAGCACCCCTGAGGGAGCAAATTGGGGAGCAGGAGACTCACCTCGCATAAGCCCTCCGGCCTCCTGGGTTTTGCCACCGCCAAGGTTTCCGGCTGTCGGGCGGCGCGTGGGGCACCAGAGCCCGGCAGTCACCCTGTCAGCTCGCAGGGCAACCCCGTCCCTGCCCCGGGGGTCCGGGACGGAGGAAGGGGCGTCGTCGCGTGGCCTGGCCGCGCCCCGCGGGAGCCTGTCGTCACCCACCAGGGACACCTGCGTGGGGCTGAGGCCCATCCTCACAGGAGCTGCTGCGCCGTCCGTGCGGATTCACCAGGACCCGCCGCTGCCGCTGCCGCTGCCGCAGGGACCACGTGCACTTCAGTTCAAATATCACCGCAGGAAAGACGCCGGCCTCGTGCGGCCGCCGGCACGGGAGCTCACGTCTCCCTCTGAATCTGAAGATGTGTTGGACGAAGGACACTGTGCACAGACGTCGCCTCACAGTCCTTCCGGCACGAAGCTGACGTGTGTGGACGGCAGGCCCGGGACGGTGGGCAGGTAGATTCGGTGAAAATGCAGTCGGTATTTAAATCAAGACGCTGCTCACGTTTTAAACCCCCTTCTACGTAAAATAAGGAGGCAAGTGAGGACACCCGCGTCCACGGATGCCCACTGGCAGGACGGGCCCGCCACGCGAGGGCCGCCGTGGCCGCGGCAGAAGGGGGGGCGGGAGAGCCGGAGACGCCGCGTCGTGCGTCTCGTTCTCCCGGCGGCTCCGTGTTTGCCGCCTTTCGTGGCGGTGGAAGCACATGATGATTTTGTGCAGCTGGGAGCCCAGCGTGGCCGCCGCGCCTCCTCCCAGGCGCAGGGCGGGCTCCGTGAGGCGGCAGCGAACCGCAGGCGTTGCGCCAAGCGTCTCCCTCCTGGGACGGCCGTGGGGGCCCCGGGAGACCCATCACCGGGTTCGAGTCGTGACTCTCAGCCCACGCCCGGCGTTTGGCATCACGTGTGTCATGGGTAGGGTGACCAGACGTGCCGCTTTGGGCAGGACAGTCCCGATTTTTAACAATGTGTCCGCGTCCCGCGGCGTTTTAAAAAAGTCCCGATGTTTGGAAAGAATGCACGACAAGCTAGGGAACGGCGGGAGATAGACCCCATTTTTAATCAAGAACCCCCTCCCCCCCGGTCAGTGGTGTCCCGCTTCACCCATGTTACCATCTGGTCACCTTAGTCATGGAGGTGCCAGCAAACGACCTGCACGCACCCACAGCGGGGCCACTTCTGTCCCCTCTGCCCAGAAGCCGCAATGAACGCGTGCCCCGAGCTGGGGGAGGTCACTACGCCCGGAGCCGTTACACTGGTGGCATTTCCCTCCCTGGTCGTCGTCCATAGAACAGCCAGGACGGCCGCCTCCCGCCCTCAGGCTGTGGCCGGCAGGTGACGGATTTGACCCCAGGCCTGGCACCCGGCACCTGTGTCCATAGGGACGTCTGCCGCTCACCTGTCAGCGACTCCTCACATGACGTGAGCTTTAAAGCCCTGACGCCGCCATTTTCAAATAGGGCGAACCCCCCACAGCAGACGCTGCGTGGGGCTGAACCCCATCTTCTGATAACAGAGATGCGGCCCCCGCCCACCTGTGTGGAACGAAACCACGTCGAAAACGGATGACGTACAACTATGGAGACGGCTCTGGGCCCTCCCGCTTCTCTCTGTCTCCGTCAAAAACAATGAAATAAATCTTTTTTTTTCTTTTTTTTTTAATTTATTTATTATTTTTGACAGGGAGAGAGAGAGATACAGACAGAGAGAGAACTGAACTGGGGGAGCTCCCAGTTCAGCACATGGTTCCGCACGGGCCGGGGCCGGGGTTCGATCCCTGGTCCCTGGCGCTGCAAAGTGAGCGCTTAACCCACTGAGCCATCCCGGCTTCCCCAATAAATCTTTTTTAAAAAAAGAAAAAAGAAAAAGAGGAAGAAGGAGAAGTTGTTAACACGTGGCGTACGGCGGGGTTTAAAACCCTCATGCCCCTCTGCTCCGGCAGGTATTTCAATGAGACCACGTTGAAATGAGCTCTTCTCTTTAAAATGCTATTGCTTCCGTATCATTTATAACTCTTCAATGCAATTTTTTGTACTTACGTAAATTTATCCATTGATAATATTTGCTCGTTATGTATCCACCAAACCTCATTAATTAAATAAGTCTTGCAAAAAATAAAAGGTCAAGTGTAAAAACGAGAATTCTCGTTACCCGTCCTTAACGCATGGCCCAGAAAAAACGAAGGTTCTCGTGATCCGTACGCAATGTGTTCAGACACACTCCAGGCACAGGGAGGCCGCCGCCGCCTCCTGGATCGGCCGGGTTCTCCCGAAAGCCCCGGGGTCCCTGCAGGCAGGTGGCTCCCAGGACGTCGCCCCACCGCGGCCCCCGTGGAATGTTTGAGCAAGATAACAGCTAACAGCCCAGCAAAGCCGCGCGGGAGCAGGTGACCGGTTCCTGAGCAACAAGGAGCCTCCTGCCGCTTAGTTACTGTTTCCTCTCAGCCCCCTGAATACACAGCACCCGGCCAGGCTGCAGGGGCCTCGTCGTTCACCCGCCGCCTCTGCCCTCCTGCTGCCGCCGCCCGCGGCCCCACACGCTGCGTCCGGCTGGCCCTGCCCCGTGCTCCTGTGTGGGGTTCGGGGGCGGGGACGGCGGGCGGCCCTGTGTGCCCCGGGGACCCCCTGGCCCCCCGCTTCCATCCTCCAGCTCGTGGGGAGCCCCGAGTTCCCAGCCTCTGGCCGATGGCCAGAGGGGACCCCGTTGCTTGGGGACAAAGGGCTGGAACCGATGTCCCAGAAGCTCCTGCCCGAATGCTGGAGGCTTAAGGTGTGTTTCAGGCCGTTTCCAAATTCCAAGTTCTGGGCGGCCCAGGGTCCCCTGCAGGTCACGACCTTCCGTTCCCCTCCCCCCGCTCGCCCCAGGAACCGGGCGGACCCCTCCCCGGTCACAGCCACGGCCACCACCGGCCGTTCCCTCAGGTGGCCTGCTGACCTTGGGGGTGAGGCCAGGACGGAGACACCGGGACCTGCTCCTCCATCGTCCGCCCTCCCGGGGCGCTGGGTCCCTCTCGGCCACGGCTGTCACTTTTCTCGGCCGAGTGCGGCCCGGTGGCTCTCATTGCGGTGGCCGGAATGGGGGCCCAGGCACGGCGTGGCCATCGGAGGCGGGACCCACCCGGGCACACCCTGCACTGTGGGCATTTGCGCCAAGAGTGAGTCTGAAGCGAAGCCCCGAACACGGACTGTGGCTCCTTCGCTGCCGCTGCTGCTCTGTGGCACCGCGAGGTCTGCAGGCTGCGGGTCGTCACCTCCGGGGGCTGGGTCACATCTGAACACTCCGGGCCCTGGAGCAGCAGCTTCGTTCAGGGTCCTCGCATTTTGGGCTCTGTCGCCAGCTCCCTGGCCTTTGGGGAGCACCGCCCCCATTCGCCCCAGCACCTTCCAGCCACGAGCCCACCGGACAGCCCCCTCCCCTGCCAAACTCAGGCCGGCCCAGAGCCGCGGGGGGCCCAGAGCCGCGGGGAGCCCAGCATCGCGGGGAGCCCAGCATCACGGGGGGCCCAGAGCCGCGGGGAGCCCAGCATCGCGGGGAGCCCAGCATCACGGGGGGCCCAGAGCCGCGGGGAGCCCAGCATCGCGGGGAGCCCAGCATCGCGGGGAGCCCAGCATCACGGGGGGCCCAGCATCGCGGGGAGCCCAGAGCCGCGGGGGGCAGGTGACACTGAGGACAGACGGAGCAGGAAGCGCGAGGACGGGCGTGAGGCTCAGGGCTCCTCATGGGCGGTGAGCGCGGCGTCTGCACCCAGCACTTCCCGCGGGACTTGTCTCAGGACACTTGGGGGGGACGCTGAGCGACCCCCGAGCTCCCGCTGGGGCTGGGCGTGACCAAGCGCGGCCGGGGTCGGATTCGCTGGCGGCAGGCGCGAATCGAACACGTAGTCATGGTTCCGACATGAGCTTTATTGGGGGGCCTACGTCTTGAAAATGGTGGTTGGGAGCCCCACATGCTAACAGGACCCGGGGCAGCTCCCGGCCCGTCAGGCAGTCGGGGTGCGTCCGGGGCCCACGGAGCTGAGGAAGGTGGCACGTCTCACGCTCCGGTCCATCTACGCAGCGGTTCCGTCCAGATCAGTAAGTTCTCGCTGATCAGGGCAAATACGCACCCACTTAGCCTTGTCTTCGGGGGGCTCCCCTCGGAGGACTTTGAGTCGCCATCGCCCGACGTGTCAGATCCAGCGCAGCTGCTGTGAGATCCGCAAAGCAGAGCCGTGAGCGGCCGGCGGCCGGCAGACCAGCTCGCAGGGCCCAGCACGTCTCAGCCACGCCGGCCACTCGAGCCCCCACATCCTGTGCCGCCGTGACCCCCGCGGGTGCAGCCGTCTGTGCGGGCAGCTGCCTCAGACGCTGCCACCAGGTGCCCAAGTCCTTCCCGCGGCCTTTGTGAGGGCGGCATCGGGTGAGACGATCCGTGAGGCTCTGGTTTTGTCTGGAACCTGTAGAGGATGCCAGTCGCCTCTCTGAGGCCGGGTTTTTGCTCCGAGAAGTAACCGTGAAGGCGGGTCGGGCGGGGCACCCAGAATCTTGTCACCCGCTGCTCTGGAAACAGCCACGTGGCCTGGAATTTCATCATTAGTTTACGAGCGGTTCAAAGTTCTGTCCGGTGGTTGTTGGTGGCCAATGCGATCTTTTTATTTAACCTCAGATTTCCCACTTTCATCGGAAAGGGGATAAAGTCGGCCTCTTCGCTACTCCAGCGTGAAAACAAGTGCGGAGGCTCCGAATGTGTCCGCTTGGGGGAAGAAAGGCGTGACACAAATGTCTATACAACTCCTCCTGGGATGAATTTTTTAGAGCCTATTTTTCCTTAGGGTTATGGGTGACCCCTAAGTCAAAGACGTTTTTCCTCGGGAACTCTGCCCCTTTTCTTGGATTCAGAGCTGATCTCAGAAGCCGGAACCCTACGCTGTGTGCCGAGGGTTCTCTGGAAGCAGCGAAAGAATCTGACTCATTTTCCCGGAATAAAGCAAATGCGTTGTTGATGTTACTTTGCCAGAAGCAAGTGCGAACAAGGTCAGGCCTGTTCAGAAAACGGGCCCGTTGCTCCCGGCCACCTGTCGCCGCCTCCGCTCCAGCTGCATCGTCCCAGGTGACGGAACAGTGGCACAGACAGCAGATGCGCATCTGCTAGGGAGGGTTGTCGGGGAGGCCGGGAGGGCTCAGCAGGTTGAGCGCTTGCCTTGCAGCCTCGAGGTCTGGGGATCGAATCCCAGCCCCGACCCGTACAAAGCACGACTGGTAACCAGCAGGAGGGAGGTAAAGGCTCTCGCCTCCCGTGCGGGAGGCCCCCGGTTCTGTTCCGCCCCATGAGGACCCACGTCCCGCTGTGTGGAACGAAACCACGTCACAGCTGATGACGCGCAGCTATGGAGACGGCGCTGGGCCCTCCCCCTTCTCTCTTCTCTCAAACAATAAAATAAGTCTTAGAAAAAATGAGGGTGATGGGAGATGTCGGGTCAGAAATTTTAAGGAGCAAATACATCGTCACCTCTCCGGAGACCCGCGGGACCCATTGCTGAGGGGTCACAAGTCAGAGCGCCTTTGGTCCACAGACGTGGCTTTGTGGTGTCACCAGGCCATTCCTCCCGTTCCGGCCACATCGTGACGTCATCTGTGGGCTCAGAGCGGAGCTGTGTGCGCGGCCGAAGCAGGGAGCTGAGACCCCGGCCGGGCGGGTTCTGTTCCCTGGGACGTGGCGGGGGGCCCGTGGGCAGGGAGCTGAGACCCCGGCCGGGCGGGTTCTGTTCCCTGGGGCGTGGCGGGGGGCCCGTGGGCAGGGAGCTGAGACCCCGGCCCGGGCGGGTTCTGTTCCCTGGGACGTGGCGGGGGGCCCGTGGGCAGGGAGCTGAGACCCCGGCCCGGGCGGGTTCTGTTCCCTGGGACGTGGCGGGGGGCCCGTGGGCAGGGAGCTGAGACCCCGGCCCGGGCGGGTTCTGTTCCCTGGGGCGTGGCGGGGGGCCCGTGGGCAGGGAGCCGGCCACCCCGCCCACTGAACAGCCGCTTCTCCAGCGAGGGTCCCGGGAGGCTGGGGAGCAGGTCCTGGGGGCTTCGTGTCTAAATCACTGAAATGGGAAGGAGACACAGTGGCCTTGAGCCCGTGCCCGGAATGGACGGGGACAGAGAAGACAGGAAGTGCTGGTCCCGGGGCGGACGGGGCGGAGGGGCCGCAGAGGCGTGACTCAAGCCCGCTGCTCACACACGGCTCGGGGATATGGCAGCGACCGGAGCCTGCAGCCTGTGCAGTGGCCCCTCAAGGGCAAGTGCATGGTCAGCACACCCCGGCCAAAGGAAGACGACCGAACAAGAGGTGGGTCACGCCTGCCCCCCAAACCCCCTCCCACAGGGGTCCCCATCCGGGCCCCTCCCGGCTCCCCGGGATGCCAAGCTCACAGGGTGAGTCCCTCTGCCTCCCTAAAAAGTTTGGAAGTGAGATCCCCCCGCCGAGGCCTCTCCCCTCACGGTCCTGTCCCCTGACACCAGCCCTGCTCCCCTCAAGTGCATCCCGACTCTGCCTGCACCTCCTGACCCCGCGTCCTCCACAGGACGACGGAGTGACCGCTCGCTGGTCTTTGGGCCACATCTCCATCCACTAGCCACACACGAGTTGGCAGGTCGTTGGGATTTGGGAATCCGTTCCTGATCTCCTGCTGCTGAAGCCGGAGGGCAGCTCACGCTGGTTGTCAGGGAAACAAACGCCCCGTTCTTTCGCCTTCGACCCTGCCCTGCACCCCTCCCCCACGGCCGGGGCCGGAGCATCTTCCTGTCGGTCCTCACTGCCGTCTCTGCCCATGAACTCACGCGGAGCCCCTTTGCCGGGGGGCTTCCCGGGCCGTCCTATCGCGTCCTGAGCAGACGGTCATAATCTCCACCCTTTTCCAACCTCCATGTGGTCTGTTTCTCGTCGATGGGGATGAGCTGGTTCTCAGGATATTCTCTGTTTCACTGGGTTGTGACCCGAGTCCTGCTGACCGGCGTGACGTCCCTGCGTCCCCCCCACGCAACTTCTCAGGTGAGTCCGGGGTCTCGAAGGCAGGCCTCCTATTTTGTCATCTCAAACGTTTTTTGTTTTTTTTCCAAACGTTTTTTACGTCGCTGTTATCATTTGCTTCTCCTGAAACCCACCCGACATCTGATCGCTTCAGCAGCGACAGCCGGTTCACGGCAGTCGCGTCTTCGCGTCTCATTGTCGCCATCACATGACGGACGCCTGAGGTGTGGAGTGTGACCTCCTAAGGTGACCGAGCAGCTCCCGCCCTCCCTCCATTCGGAATCCTGTCTTCCTGTGACTGAACTCAGGCAGCTCTGGGAGCCATTTTCCTGCCCCAGGGCGTGGGGACCTGTGCTGTATCCCCTCGGCCAGGACGTCAGGGCTGCAGGAAATGTGACCGTCTCCTCGACAATGTGCTTGCTGCTAATTTTGCCCGAGTTTTTACTTTGTTCTCCTTTTCTGAATAAGGCAACAGTCATCTTTCAAGGCTGTCTATGCAGCAGGACTCACGGCGGCACCGGGATTCGCTTTGGGGGTGGACCCAGCCATGATATTATCCGTGGGGCACGAGATTTTGAACCAATAATAAGGTGACACTGCCAGGGATACCCCGAGGGAAGGCGCGAAGCCATCCTGCGCGGAGGCGCTCTTTACCACCGCGAACTCTACCTGCATCCTCGTACTGGCCCTTCTGTCTGCCTGGGGTCCCCGAACCCCCTTTTCCCAAGCAGCGGGGTTTGGGTCAACGGGCCACCCTGCGATTGCAAGTCCCTCCCACCAGGGGGCACCACCCCACAGCCGTGCCCCCCCAGCCCCCTCACCAGGCAAAGGGGAGCCCAGGGCCTTCTGGAAGCTTCCCAGCTGTGGTTTCAACAGCTATCAATGAACAGGAACGACTACCAGGCTTCTGACTCTGAGATTCGTTTTCCACGTCGACAGGAGACTGGACGTGAAAGAAGTCCAGCTTTCAGCCCAGTGAACTGCCGTCCACAGAGCAGGAAACAGAAATTACGTCCTAGGATTGTTGTCTATGGTCTGGGTTTCTGGACAGACAGCCGACATGGGCCAGTGAGGGGTTTCCTTCCAGCTGGGCAGCCCTGAGACCACGGCAGGGCTTTCTCCTGTCACCATCATCTGGACTTTGAATGCTAACGAGAGGCCCCGGTTGTGTGAGGGGATATGAGGGCGCGCCCAGAGAGTGACTTTTCCTGAGTTCTGAACCCCATGTTGACTATTTCAGATGCCCCTCAATTACTCAGTGGGTAAACAGTTCTGAAAACATGGAGGTTCTTATAAAACAACAGGTTCTTATAAAGTATTTAGAATATGCACATATTTAATGAAACATTATTTAAAATGATTAAAAATGAAATTACTTAGGAGACCGTTGGGGGGTTAGAGAAACTGAGGAGCAGGCCCACCCCCGTGTCCCCCTCCCAGCCCCCCCAGCGTACCTTTGCCCCAAGTGACCACGTTCGTTCATCTGTCCGCTGTAGCAGGAAAACCCCACTGCTGTGGAAAGTGAAACCTTCTGTGGTTTGGCTTCCACTTTGGGCTCAAGTTTTCCATGAAGAGGAATGACGGTTTAACTCTTTAATGATTATATCCACCAGGCTTCAAATGACATCTGTATTTGCTATTGTGAAATCAGGTAAAACAAAACAATAAAAGCAAGAGAAGACAAATGTATATGGGATCACATAGACAACTGTATGTCTGTTAAATAAAAAACAAACAAGAAACATCACATTATGCAAATAAAAGTTTTGGAGCTTATTGGAGACAAAGCACGGAGGAAATTTTAATATGCAAATAGGTACAGGCAGTATTAGAATCATAGACAAATTACAGACAATGTTTGCATATGCGTTAAAAAGCCCACAGCGTTAGGGTGTGGCGATGTGGAAATGGAGCCTGAAAACTCTGGCTTGTGCCCCGGACAGCCCAGAGCCACAGCCTCCTCACAGGTGGACTAACTACCTCGGTCACTGACTAAGTGACTGACTAATGACTGACTAACTGATTAACTAAGTGACTGGCTGACTGACTGGCTGACTGGCTAACTGATTAGCTGAATGACAGGCTGGCTGGCTGACTGGCTCACTGGATGGCTGACTAACTGACTTATTAGCTGACTGACTGACTGGCTGGCTGACTGGCTGATTAGCTGACTGACTGACTTACTGACTGACTGGCTGGCTGGCTGACTGGCTGACTGACTTATTAGTTGATTGACTGGATGACTGATTAGCTGACTGACTGAATGAATGATTGGATGACTGGCTGGCTGGCTGACTGGCTGACTGACTTATTAGTTGATTGACTGGATGACTGATTAGCTGACTGACTGACTGACTGACTGACTGGATGGCTGACTGGCTGGCTGACTGGCTGACTGACTAGCTGACTGACTGGCTGACTGTCTGTCTGGCTGGATGACTGACTGGCTGGCTTTAAGAACCACTTCCTCTGGGGGCCTCCATGAGTGGCCTGTGGTCCAGCTGCCCACTCCGTGGCCCCGGGCAAACACCGCATGCTGGTTCTGTTGGAACATCATCATCCGGCCGTGTTGTCTGCACCTTGTTACTTAACCTTCCGACTTCCTATCCAGACGTACATCTGGGAGCTGGGGTCGTGCTGCACTTGATGGTGAACCCCCCAGCCCAGCACCTGGCACCTGGCACCTGGCAGGTGCTTGGTGGCTACAGAAAAGATGAACTGAGAACGCAAATGCCAGCATGACACCCCCAACCGTGGTGGCCTCTGCTCTGTGTCCTGGGACCCTGGCTCAGGGACTAGGGTGCAGCTCATTAACGATTTGGGATTTGACAGCCCAGAGCAAGGTCAGCACCCTCCTCTGAAGTGCCAGATAGACAGTAAATGGCTGAGGCTTTGCAGCTCATGAGGCCTGGGCCGCAACTTCTAAGAAACCAGCCCAGATGACGCGTACGAGGGGCTCTGTGCCAATAAAAGCCTGCAGAGGACAACAGGCAGGGGGTCGAGGCTGCCAGTCCTCACCTGGAGGCAGTCGTGCACGGCTGGCATCCTAAGAGGTCCTGTCTGAAGACGTGTTCAGGTCCAGCCGCTAAAGAGATTTCTGGACTTTGGGGGCTGACCTTAACCAAACCCCTCTGAGCATATGCCTGTGGGAGCTGGATTCTGTGGGGGTGTTTCTAGATGCACCAAACAGCCGCTATTCCAGGTGTGTCTCCGAGAGTTTTCTGGAGGGTTTCCTGGTCAATGAAACCCTGATAAATGTGACCCTATGGCTTAGCTTAGAGCTGGTTATAGTCATGCCTTCCCGTGTGCTGCTTGTAAAGAATTCGAGGGGACTCACCTAAGCTTGGGGGTCCCTGTGTCAGAGTCTGTGGTGAGCGGGCCTCTGTGAGTGGCCTCGGGGCACGACCACTGGTCTCTGCGGGCTGATCTGTGCCGGACGGCCCAGTGTTTGCTCCGTGCTGAGCCCTAACTGATTGGAAGCTGCAGGTCAGGGTTCGGGGGAAGGCGGCCTTCCGGAACCTCGGTTGGGCTCTGAGAAAACCTCCGTTTAAGATGCAGCCCTTGGGCACATGGGGGGAGTGGGCGGATGGAAAAGCCCCTGGCAGCTGTTACAGACGATGGTTCAGAGTCCACACCGTGTCCTTCATCTAAACATATTTAAAGATGATTAATGGCATGCTCCACTGGGCAGACACTCAGCGGAAATGCTGCCCAAGCATCTAGGGTGCTGCTTCAACCTGAGCCCTGCAGCGTCCCCGTGGAACGTGCTTGGCCTGCTCTTCAGCCTGGTAGTCAGCACAGAGATAAAAGCGGTCACAGGCTGGAGAGATTTGATGGCTGCACTGAGCGGTGACATTTGCACTGAGTAGTGACATTTGCACTGAGTGGTGACATTTGCACTGAGTGGTGACAGTCACACTGAGTGGTGACATTTGCACTGAGTGGTAACAGTCACACTGAGTGGTGACGTTTGCACTGAGTGGTGACATTTGCACTGAGCGGTGACATTTGCACTGAGTGGTGACATTTGCACTGAGTGGTGACAGTCACACTGAGTGGTGACATTTGCACTGAGTGGTAACAGTCACACTGAGTGGTGACGTTCGCACTGAGTGGTGACGTTTGCACTGAGTGGTGACATTTGCACGGAGTGGTGACAGTCACACTGAGTGGTGACAGTCACACTGAGTGGTGACGTTTGCACTGAGTGGTGACATTTGCACTGAGTGGTGACAGTCACACTGAGCAGTGATGTTCGCACTGAGTGGTGACGTTCGCACTGAGTGGTGACAGTCACACTGAGCGGTGACGTTCACACTGAGCGGTGACGTTCGCACTGAGTGGTGATGTTTGCACTGAGTGGTGACAGTCCGCACTGAGTGGTGACAGTCACACTGAGCGGTGACGTTTGCACTGAGCGGTGACGTTTGCACTGAGTGGTGACAGTCCGCACTGAGTGGTGACAGTCACACTGAGCGGTGACGTTTGCACTGAGCGGTGACGTTTGCACTGAGTGGTGAGGGCTGATGGTCTGAGGTTGGCCTGAGGGTGCTGGATGATGGGCCCCTGAGTCACAGCAGGAGGGGAACCCATGAGCATAAGACGCCCCCTCGGGGGTGCTGTGTGCAGGAGGCTCCCCGGGGCTGCGCACGGAGCGGGGCAGCCGTTCTCGTTGTCAGCAGGGCCGTGCCAGTGGGAGCAGAGACTTTCCTGGTCCCCACGCAGCACTCAGTGTTGGCTTCAGTTGCCAGAAACGCCATTTTCCGCTGTCACTCCGGGCGCCGCTGTAGAATGTGGGCTTTTCTGGTTGAGACGCTGTGACCTGGGTGGGCGGTTAATGCCTCTGTAAGCCGCTTCGTCCATCTTGGGTAAATATTCGCCGGGAGCACTTACATGCGTTGTGACAGGGCTGTGCCGTCCCACGGACACGTCTGCACGGAGACACAGACACCGCTCCATCTGGTTCACGTCTACGCTAAATATTTAACCGAGACAGCGCACTGTTATGGGAAAAGCAGCTTAAACTCCAGCCGCTTGGCCCGAGGAAACAATCTTGTCTCCACGCTTAACTCCGTCCTCCTACTTCTGCAGTAAATTGTAGGCTGACCAGACGTTCCGTTTGAAATGGGACCGACTGTTATTTTCTGTCCCATTAAACACGGACGCCGGGTCAGCCCGGCAATAATGAAGCACTCGTGTGCGCAGCCTGCAAACCCTGCTGCCGAGGGACGTGGGCTCATGGATTTGGTTTTGTGTCTGTGCAACGAGGGGAAAACCCAGTAAACTCTCATGCGTCTCGTCAGCCCCGACACCCAGCCAGCCTGGAGGGCCAACACTGTGGAATGTTCCGGAACGCTGGGGGCAGCGCGAGGCGGCGCGTGTGGGGTCGGGGCTCCTTTGCATGCCCTGTGGGCATGGCCACCTGCAGACTCCACAGGCGCCGGGTCCTCCTGGGCCCTGGGCCCCCGCCGGGCGTCAGGGGCATCCTCAGGTTCAATGTCTCACGGGCCGCGGCCCCGGCTCTGGCTCCAAACCCCCTACAGAGAACTGCGAGGGGAAGCAGGTCGTCTGTGGCTCGTGGCAGCTGTCACAGGGAGCAGGGATGAGACGTGGGCTGGCACGCAGGGGCGCCTGGCATGGAAGGGCCAGACGGGAACCCCAAGTCAGGATGGCCTCCTGTGCAGACGAGCCGCCAGCACCACAGAGCACCTGAGGTGCAAACCACAGGTCGGGGGCCATGTGGTCCCACACGGTTCTGCCCAGGTGAGCACGTGATCACCAAGTGGCCGGGGGTCGCCCCAAACCACAGGACTCAGAACGGGGCACGGTGTTTCCACAAAGGCAGAGAGTAGATGCTTCAGGCTTCACGGCCTCCATCGCAGCCACTCAGCGGGGCTGGAGCTGTGGGCGGCTGGTTCGCCCGGCGGCTGGTTCAGCCGGGCACCTGGGTTCGGTCCCAGCGGGCTGGGTTCACCCCGGCACCTGGATTCACCCTGCCGGGCTGGGTTCACGCCAGTGGGCTGGGTTGGGCCCGGCGGGCTGGGTTTGCCCCAGCAGCTGTTTCCGACCGTGTTCTGACCTGCAGGTTCCACCTCTCGGTGATCCCTGCCTTGTGCTCATGAATCGATTCTGAGCCGTTCCAGAAGGAAGCGTGGGCTTCTCAGCTGGCAGAATCCAGGAGTTATTTACTCGGTGGCCACAGTCTTGGCTTCGGGGCCTCGCCCTGCCCGCCCCTTCACCCCTGCATCACGTGCGTGCCGGCCTTTCCTTCCGGGATCGCAGGTGAGGCTCATCCTTGTCAAGGCTTCCCCATCCCTGTGAGCACAGGCCCGAGGGAGGGGCCCCCGTGGGCGACCGCGCCTGCCGTGGGCGTGAGGGCACGTGGCGCAGCGTGCGCCAGGCGTGTGTCATGCATGTGCCACCCAGGAGCAGCTGCTTCAGATGCGTGTCTGCTGCTTTCAGTCCGGCCAACGCTGCCCCGGGGCAGGGAGAGGCTGTTGTGTGAGACAAGAGGCTTCAGGAAGCGTGTCTGAACTGGGCCGGAACTGGGGCGTGTGGTTCCCGGCAGCGGTGGCTGGGGGTCTCCACGCCCCTCGGGGGGGCAGCCTGTGCAAACGTGTGGAGGCGCTTTGACAGTCGCTGCCACACGGGCCACAGGGCTTTCCAGTCCTTTACAGTCGCACCTCATTTCAGCTCCAGAGACGCCACTCGGCTTCGTCGCCGGCTTTCCCCCGGTGCCCTTCCCAATCACGTCTGTCCTGAGAACGGGGAGATGTGTCCCCTGGAAAGTGCCGGAACACCTGGCAGACCCCGAAGACCGTGTGGAAGTGGGACTCCCCGGGCTGTCGCCGGGCACACCCCGGCAAGCGGCGTGGCGATCCGGGGCCGGCTCAGCTTTCCTCTCACTCTCCTCCCGCGGAAAGTTCTTTCTTTGTGCTCGGTGGGCTTATCTTCCATCTCACGTTTCCCTTTTAGCTAATGAAGGGGCCGGAAGTTCGCCTGGCTTCATCAGCCCCCGCACCCAGAGCTGGACTTAGGGGGAGTTTTAAACGCTTTCCCCGCTAATTGGAATTCCATGCGTGGGTGTTTCCCTGCCCTCTGTTCTTGCACTTCTTCCTCTTTGTCACACACAGGGCCACGGGTCCCATCAGCCCTGAGTTGAAAGGCAACAATCGATGGTGTGCTGTTCAACATGCCCGGTATTATAGACTAGGGTGACCAGACGTCCCGCTTTTGGCGGGCCCGTCCCAATTTTTAACCATTTGTCTCGTGTCCCGCGGCGTTTTAAAAAAGTCCCAATGTTTGGAAAGAATGCACGACAAGCTAGGGAACGGCAGGAGATGGACCCAATTTTTAATCAAGAACCCCCTCCCCCCGGTCAGTGGTGTCCCGCTTTACCCATGTTAACATCTGGTCACCTTCTTCTAGACGCTCCCAAGAGTCTCACTCAAGTTAAGTCATAACAACCCCACGAGGCAGCTGGCCTCAGTATCCGCATTTTACAGATGGGAAAACCGAGGCACAGGGCGGCTCAGCCACGCTCCAGGCCACCCCGGGCCCGAGTGCGTGTGGCGTGGCTCGAGCCCTCCTCACAAACGCTTCCTCCTCTCCCCTCGTCGCTCTCTTTTGCCCCTGGGCACCCTCACCCCACTGGCCCGGTGTTCTTTCTGAGGTTGGAAATGTCGGTTGTTTCACAGGTTCAGGGCTTTTCTAATAGGGGTTTGGAAGCCCACCATCGAATCTGCCAGCTCTGTTCCTGACCCAGCCCAGAGGATGACAGGTTTGCTCTTCCAGTAGAAGCAGAGTTCATCGCCGGCCACAGAGAACCTCTCAACACGGTCTTGCCTTTTAGGATCTGGGAAACAGATGATGGAAGGAAACGTCAACCAGATCTTTGTAGCACCCGGGGTCCATGGTGTGCGGGGTTTAGCCCCAGAGAACATACCGGAGGAAGCAGAGACACACACAGAGCCACCGCCGCCTTCTCCAGGGATCAGAGGCGGGTTCAGCCGGCTCCGTGCTGAGCACACACAGAAGGTGCCCACTCGCTCAGTTCCTATGTCTTTACCGAGCACCTACGGTGGCCTGGACACCACGCGAGACGAGGGGTGAGTGAGGGCCGTGTGTCGCTGAGGGGAGGGAGGAAGAGAAAAGCGTCAGTTCTGGTCTAGACTTCAGGCCCGGGGTCCGGGAAGTGCTCGCTTGGAGAGAAGTGGGAATTCTGATTGGCTGTGGCCAAGTCCCCTGTCGGGAATCTGGGGGCTGGGGCTGCAAGGCCCCCGTGAGCTGCCAAGCCAGCTAGAGGTCACCCCACAGGGCCTTGTCCAGCCACGGGGAACAAATCATGCTTTGGGTGACTTGTTTGTTCCTCTTTCACTTTTATTGAGAGAACAAGAAGTCGACAAGAAGGCAGCTAGTCTAACAATTGAGTTCACCAAGGTTGTCCTTCCTCCGTGTTCGCGCTGAGATCACTGGCTGGCTGAGGCTGTAAGAATCCCCTGACCCCCCTCCCTATCTCTTAGGCCACTGTCTCCTCTCAGCTGCTCTGTCACAGGCCCAGAACTGCCACACGATGTGGCCTGAAATGTTCTCATTTCCTGGTAGCCGGCTGGCAAGGGCCAGGGCTGAATCCGCACTCCTCCCTCCACAACCTGAGGAAGGTTAGCAGCTGCGGTTACACCAGAGCTGGGCTGCAGGTGGACTTGGCCAAGAAGGACCAGGTGTTAGACACGCTCTTGGCCACGCCAGCTTTGCTAGTCAATGCCTGCCGGGCAGCTATCAGCGAGGTGATCACCTTCCATAAGCTTCCCCGTGTGACCCCTCGTGTCTGTGAGCAGCCGCAGGAATGCTGGGCACCACGCGTGGGCCTCCACGCCTCTCCACGGACGTGTGTACCCCAGGGCTTTGCCGAGGGCCAGCATACAGCGGGCTCTGCAAATACTCGCTAAATCGGCTGTGCAGGGGAGCAAATGCAGGGTCGGGAATGGGCTTCCCAAAGACGCGGGTCATGCTGAGTTCTGCCCTGAGACCGGAGGCTCACACGCCCTGAGCCACCAGCGCCCTGCCCGCCCGCCCTACTGTTCTGGAAAAGTGGGCGGCTCACCCGGCACCTTCCAGGTAGTGGGGACATAACAGTGACAGAACCGGGGGCTGAAGGGAGCACTGGCCAGTCAGTCTCAGCAGCAGCTCGGGACCCTTAGGCAAACTGGGGGCTGAGGACTCTGTCACCAAGAACGGGGGACACAGCCTCTTCCCGCGGTCAGCGCTCTTCTCTGCCGATGGTACCATCTGCACCCCTTACATCACTGCCTTACAAGAGGGGGCAGCAAAGAGCAACACAGCGCAGCACCACGCCGCACAACACCTCACACCTCACCTCACCAC
>PVKE010030298.1:0-19706 GCA_004027555.1 Craseonycteris thonglongyai
AGCTAGGGAAACACTTATACATACGATATCGCAAACATACCAACGAATATAATAAACCTGTGTAGATACTCAAACAATATTTTAAAATTCTAACAAATGTATAAAAATAAATTATAGTTTTACTTAGTGTTTATGAAAAACTTCTGATGCAGTCAAATAATGGCGGGCGCACACAAATCGGGCCACGGGTGCCATGGCGCCCGCGGGCACGGGGTAGGGAATCCCTGGTCTACACCTTAGCTTGAGAGAGTAAGGATGATAACTTTACACGCTAGGAAACTGATTACTTCTCTTTTAGCTTTCACACAGTTCAGTGTTTATAGTCTCTACAGACTTCATTCCATGACAGGAAAACACTGAGGCATTTTTGCATAACTTTCTTTCTAGGACAAAATCTCAGTAGTGTGGACAATATGAAAAAATATTGGTTCCGCATTTGTTAGATGGACTTTGTTTTAGTAATTACCAGCAAAAATTTTATGCAAATACAAACATTAAAAAAATGGTCAGAATTGAAATTGTTGACCTTATCAAAGTCTGTATGAGGTTACAAAAACTTTACAAGGAGATAACATATTCAAGTCTCAGCAAAGACTTTGTCCGAACATGTTTCTGAGCACCTCCATAGATCTTTAGATCTGCTCATATTTATATGCTTGATGGGAACAATCACGCAAGCAGCTATTCCAAAGACTATTTGAATTGAAGAACAAAGGAAGAACACTGTTGTGGATCTGCCAAAGGTTAATTTTTTTAACTAATACATTTTATGCTAGTCCGGAGAGTTTAGAGAAGAAAAACAGTTGATTTGAGTTGCTAGGTTAGACAAAAAAGGTGTTCATCACACTGGCTGTGGTCTTTCAAAAATTTAGTATAAATTAAGGATCTATTAATATAATTAATTTATAATTCCTATGAGAGAACATCAAGATATTGCTACTTATATTTTTCAGTAATTTCTCAATAACTCAGAAGTTCATACTCATGTTACTGTAACTCAGAAGTTCACGCAGAACTTCAGGGTAGCTTCATGGCCTTGCAGAGTCCACGTCTTCCATATTGTATCTCCTGTCCTCAGACTTATAGGATTGCTCAGCTTTGCCTGGTAGAAAGAGCTTCAAACTGAAAAACTCCAACAGAGTTTAATTATATAGGTCAGCTGCTTTGCTTGGTTATGTAGCTGGAAATTTTAAGATAAAGATTAACTTAAAAATGAATTAAATGGGGATGCCAGGCTAGCTCAGTGGTAGAGCACTTGCTGCACCATTGCGAGGTGCAGGGTTTGCTCCCCAGTCCCAGCCTGTTCAAACACATATGCTGAACTGTGGAGCAACCAGTAACCAGCAGGATGACTTGGCGGAGTATGTTCTCACCTCTCATGCTGAAGGTCCTGGTGTGGTTCCCACACCACGTGGCCCCACACCCACCTGTGTGGAATAAAATCATGTCACAACTAATGATTTCCAACTAGAGAGACTGCTCTGGGCCCAACCCCCTTCTCTCTGTGTTCGTATCACTTTCTCTTAAACAATAAAATAAATCTTAGGAAAAAAAAAGAATTAAATGTAGGCCAAGTACATTATCCTTTTCCATCAGTTTGCAGCCAAACATGCGATAGAAATTGCTCCTTTAGTTCTATTACATTGCTGAGCAAGATCAGAATGCAATTTGAATTGAAGCCCCAAAATGACCTTTCTGTAGGAGATGGTGAAGAACTGGATAAATTTTGCAACTCTTAATTATAAATTATTTTCTAATCTTAAACTTCCTATAGGAGAAGACAGTTCATTTAAAGAACATAAGAAACATGGAGGAGGAGGCAGGTAAATATAGCTGGGGAAGAAGGAATAAAGGAGCTTTTGCTGAAGATATGACATTTGAAGCTGGGTCTTGAACAACTTCTTCAGAAAAGAAAATGTTTCTTGCAGAAAGTGCAGCTTTGACGAAGGCAGAATTCATTGTGGCAGCATGGTGATGTGTGTTTTTGTACGTGCATATCTGTGTGCATAAGGAGGGACAGATCAAGCTAGAAAGGTAGGCAGGGAATGGAATAAGAAAGGTCTCGTAAATACAGAACAGCTTGGGCATTGATCTAAGCCTGAGGGTTCAGACAGTGCTCCAAGAACCTTTTCAGGCCCTTGTGGTGAGAGTGAATGGGACCTTGGGACACTCATCCTCATTTCAGCTGTGGTCAATTTATATATTTTATTATGTGTTTTTCCTAGTTTCTATATAAATGTTTCTGCAGCTCTCATATTCATCCTCAGTGGTTACGTCTTTCTCATCATTCTGGAATAATCTTTTCATTTTTGTCATTTAGCCTTTAAAGCTATATACTGTTGTCTTGCTAGGTGCTAAATACCTTGGACCACCATGTTTCTCTATTTTGCTACTTTACTCTCTTTTCTCCTCATGAAAATACTATGTGATCAAATAATCTGAATTATGTCTTGTGTAGGCTCTAGCCCTTTTGAGCTACTTTTTCTTTTAGGATTGCATGCCATAGAATTATAAACTTTTCTTTAAACTTTCAGATTATTTTTTTACTACAGTCTAGACTTATAACAAGCCATCTAGCTTAAGTTTTTTTTTGGTGGTTATTGTAATCCTCCAGTTGACAGGGACCCTGAATTCTACAATTCTCATCACCTTGCTCCCTAACCAATTATTTTTTGGTTTTAATTCCCTGTATGATTCATTGACTTTCCTGGTGCTCAATTTGTGAAGATATGTCATATGCTTTGTTTGAACTAAGTGAGAGACAAGAACTAACTGAGATCCTCGTCATGGCTGTGCCTATTTTGTGACCTGGTCCAGTTGCACATTCTGGAATTGGCTCAGGAATACTATAATATCATTTTTATATTTTTCATTTTTTTTCCTCCCCCAAATATCTACCAAAAAGGTTATTTTCATTAATTGATTTCTATTGCACTTCCCTTCTACCTATGTAGTCATTATTATTTTTGACAGGATAACTCCTCTTATTGTTAGAGCTGAAATATAGGTTTATTCTAGCAATTATCAGTGATATCTACATGATAGTAGTTATTATCCTTCCTATATTATACATTTAAGTTTGATGCTCATTTCAATTTAATCTTGTTCGTTTTCAGGGCTCTGTACATAGCTACATAGCTATTTTACCATCAGTAATTATAAGTAGAATTTCCAATTTTGAAAAATGTTTTCTCATGGTAATTGTTGGACGTATGCTCTCCAGTTAGATGTTCTGGCAGACTGATGGGAAAGACATGCTGGACAGAACAGAACTTTCATCCTTTCTCAAAAATATTCAGAATAATTTACTATTCAATGTGCAGTGATAACAATTCCTAATGTATGAGCCCAGTTGAGAGACTTCTTTTAGGAAGAGTAGGAGAAAACGTGAGAAAGAAAAAGTGAGAAAGTGTGCTAACCTTATACCTAGTTTGTGATTTGGCAAGCTTTGCATACATTAAAACTTGAATTTACCCCTTGTGGATTAGTTTAAGGACATCACCAGACTGAGACCAGAACATACAACCATTGAGAAATGAAACAAAGGCCATAATAAATGTATTTGCAGAGAATTGCAAAATAAAAGAAATAAAATGTGATATTATTTGATTATTTCTGGATAATAATCACAATTTGCTTTGCTATCATAGATCAGTTCTACTAGAGTGGTTCTGTAGCTACAGGTGATCAATCACTTAGTTTATTTAATTAAGAAAGTGAAATGGTGTGGATTATTCATGAGAAATCATTAGTTCAGTATTCCAATTTATGCTTCTGAAGGTCATGGCAAGCTTTTCTTTGAGAATAGGTGTTATATCAATAGATATTTCTCTGTGAATCTACTTGCTACTTTGTTGTGGTGTTTCAAATGTTAGTGTTCACATGAACAGAATGTTTGATTCCATTATTCCCATATTACTGACTTTGTTTTCCAGTTCTCTTTGTCTTTCTGTTTATCATTGTTTTAGAATGTTGGGTTATCAAGTGCTATTTTGGGAACTGAATGAAGATAAGGTTTTATAAATCTACAAACTTGTGCCAAAATATTTAGTGATTTTGTGGTTCCCTGGCCACTGCCAACCATTCTATAATTGTGCTTTCCTTATTCTAATATTCCCCCCTTGTTACCTATGGTTATATGTAACCAGGAACCAGCCTGGCTGAACAGAATCCCCGAGTTCGAGTGGTGGGAATTGAGACAGCCCATGTGACCTGCCAACTCCCCTGAATAGGAGAGCCCTGAATAGCTTTAATGCTTATCTTATATAGCAAAAGTTTACCATAACCAGGAACAGGTATTAGCATAGCAAAGCACAATGTAAACAGATTTTTTACAGGAGATAACAGCCCCTTCCAGTAAAGGCTTTGATATGTAGATCATGGGCTCCAAATTTATCAGTGTCTGTCAGCCTTGCCTGCCACCTTGCCTTCATGTGAAGCTGCTAAACAGATTTTTCTATATCTAATCACCCAACTATCCCCCTCAAAAGAGATGAAAATGGGGGACCGAGGCCTTGCCTTCAAAGCTCTGGGCCGGTCCCTCTTGTTAGGCCCAGGGAACCGAGGCTTTGCCAATCGAGGTCCCTGGAAACCTTTCTGTTCAGGCTCCGCATCGGCCCCTTACAGTTATAGAGTTGAGATATTGACTTTCTTATTTTGGGAGATAAGAAAATGTTACATTATTGGAGATGGATTTAAAACATAGTTATTTTAGCTGTGGAATTTATTGTGTGTACAGTAGTACCCCTACCCTTTATGTGCAGCTGTGCTTTTTGGGGTTTTAATTATTCATGGTCAACCACCATCTGAAAATATTAAATAGAATGACCCATCAATATACAATTCATACGTTTGAAAGTGTGCACCGTGCCTAGTGTATGATTATATTTCATGCTGTTGCACTCTGCCCTGCTCAGGACATGAATCCTCCCTTCCTGCAGCACATTCATATGCCACCTGCTTGTTAGTCATTTGGTAGCATCTTAGTTGTTAGAGCAACTGTTGAAGTATCTCAGTGCTTGTATTCAAGTAACATTTATTTTATTTAATAACATCCCTAAAGCACAACTATAGTGATGCTGGCAGTTCAGATATGCCAAAGAGAAGTTGTGAACTGCTTTCTTTAAGAGAAAAGGTGAACGTTCTTGACTTAATTAGGAAATAAAAAATTATATTCTGAAGTTTCTAAGATCTGTGGTAGGAATGAATCTTCTATCTGAAATGGTGAGGAAGGAAAAAATGCCAGTTTTGCTGTCACACTTCAAACTGCAAAAGTTACGGACACAGTGCATAACTGCTCACTTAATACGGAAAAGGGGTGGTAGGCATGAACAAAAAAATGTTTCGATTGATTGCCATGTGTTGGGCCAGAAAACATTAGGCTTTATATAAAGACATCAGCAAGGGATCCTCTAAAACAAACCATTTATTGCAACTAAGGGATGGATCCTTAGATTCAGGAATAGGTTTAGAATGAAAAAATATACAGATCACTGGAGAAGCTACATCTGCCAATGAAGAAGCTGCTGCCATATTTTCAGGCACAGTTGAGGAAGTTGATTAAGGACAAAGAATGCCATTTCAAGCAAACCTTCAAGTGAGGCTCTTCCAAAATAATATGCCCAGTAGAACCAATGTTCATAAACATAAGAAGGAAGCACCAGGACATACAACACAGAAGAACAGGTTAAGTCTGGTTCTATGTGGCAATGCTGCCACACGTATGATAAAGCCAGGTCTAGAGCACAGGACAAAGAATCCATCAGCTTACAAAGACAAAAATAAAATTTATCTGCTCATGTCTGGCAAAATAATCAGAAAGAGTAGGTGACAGTCATCTGGTTAAGGATTGTTTCCATGAATGCATCACAAGAAGAGTGAATATAATTCAATAAGATGTTTTGAGAAGAGAGAGACCACATTTATGTAACTTTTATTACAGTGTATTATTTTATTTTATTTTATTATTGTTGTTGTTAATCTCTTACTGTGCCTAATTCGAAAACTAAACTTTGTCATAGGTATTTATACATAGGAAAAAAGGTAGTGCATACAGGATTTGGTAATATCTTTCTTTAGGTGCATCCACAGGGGGTCTTTGAGATTATTGTCTGCAAATAATAAAAGAGTAGTCTATATTTGCCAGATTATAGGCAGGTCAAGAAGTGATCTATTATAAAAACCACTTAGGATTAGTAGTTCTTTCCAGAAATAAGTATTAATGAATTTTGGAGGGTACCTGAAGCTTGGAAAAAAAGAAGGAAAAAACAGGCAAAAAAAAAAAAAAGGCAAAAAGACTTCATTGTATATACCAGAAATCAAATGTAAATTTAGACCAGAATGCATTTACATAAAAAAAAGTGTTTTTTGTAAATACAGTTATAAAACCAATGACATTGTCTCATATCCTTTGCTTTTGGATATTTCAGTTTAATAAAGTTACATTGAAACTTCTGATGAAGATTTAGTGGGTGTGGCCATTATCATGAGCACTTTGCAGGCTGACATAGAAAAAACTTCTGTCTGTTTCCCAGGTTAAAAAAAAAAATTTTTTTTTAAATCATATTCCAGTGACTTAAAAAAAAAATTTTTTTTTAATTGTTTTTGACAGAGAGAGAGAGAGAGAGAGAGAGAGAGAGAGAGAGAGCTACAGAGACAGAGAGAGAACTGAACTGGGGAAGCTCCCAGTTCAGCACATGGGTCCGCACAGGCCAGGGCCGGGATTTGATCCTGAGTCCCCGGCACTGCAAAGTGAGCTCTTAACCCACTGAGCCATCCCGGCTTCCCCTCCAGTGACTTTTTGAACACAGAAATTTCTCTAGTTTAGCTGTGCTATATTTTCTAATATTTTAAGAGCACCTGCTTCATCCGCAGAAGAGAATGGATGGAAATCTTTGATTCTCCTGTCAAAGAGCCCTGTACATTGTTTTTATCAGGTAAAACAACCTGCTTTCATCATGACAAAAAGCTTCTGATGGTACTAAAGAAAAATACATGAAGGAAGAAACAAAAACAGAAAACAACACTCAAAAACTATACAAGTGCCGCTTGAGCTTTTCCTGCAGATGGCAGTAGTGTTACTTAGATAAAGAACATTTTTTGTGCTTAGCAACTTTTAGTTCATTGTGTGCACTGGAAAGGCTCATGCGTACTAGGTCTTGCAATAAGTAGATGTCTCACAGTGAGTAGTTACTTATCTGTGCCTGATTGAACCCCAGCATGGTTCCACCAGTTCTTTTGGAGATCTGCTTTTCAAATTAATGCATTCACATAGAAAATAACATTTGATGAAGTATACTCTTTTTGACCAGAGATGGGGCCTACTACCAAAATCACATTATAAAGCTCCAGGCCCATTTTTCCTGTTATAAAAAATCATGAAAAATTCAGCCTCATTGGAAAATACATAAGTATCACAGGAAGAAAGTATTGTGATTTTTTTAAAGTAAACACATTTTAGGAGATTTATTCTGATAATCTTAAAAGTGATTTCAACAAATACTTATTGAACATTTATTTGGGGCAACACATTGTGCTAGATTGTTATGGTTTAAATATTAAAAACAAAACAACAAACATGATCTTTATTTTCTCAGCTATCTCAAGCTAATTGCAAAAATAGATATATTCATAAATATGTGGTATACAAATGTCTTAGTCCACTCAGGCTGTTTTAACAAAATATCACTGACTGGGTGGCTTAAAAACAACAGAAATTTGTTTCTCACAATTTTGGAGGCTGGAAGTCTGAGATCAGGGTGCCAGCAAGGTCAGGTGAGGGTTCTTTTTGAAGTCACAGATTTCTAATTGTGTCATTCCCAGAAGCAAGAGGCTAGGAACCTCTCTGGAGCCTCATGCAAGTTAGTTTCATCAGTGATCAATTATCAGTGAGATGTATTGGAGTAAGGGAGAGTGTTGAGGTGGATGGGGTATAAAAGGAAGGCCTGACTTCAGCTGAATATATAGTAGGGAACAGACAAAATATAATTCCCAATACCCTTATTGCTTTATGAGCAATTTGACATATAGAAAGTGGTTGTTTTTCTTTTAATTTTTATTTAATAACTTATTTAGGGACTGATATATTCTATTCTGGTAGGTGCTCTAAAACCTTATTGTATACCACTCTTGTCTTAGTCAGTTTTGGTTTTAATAACAAGTATATAATAGCCTAGATGCCTGAAAAAATTAACATTTATTTCTCACAGTACTAGAAGCTGGAAAGTCTGAGATCAGCGTGTCAGTAGATCCAGTGCCTGGTGAGAACCCATTTCCTGGTTTGCAGATGCTGTCTTCTCATTGTATTCTCTAGATGGTAGAGACAGAGCAGAGAGAGAGAGAGAGAGAGAGAGAGAGTGAGAGAGAGGTGGGGAGCAAGCTTTCTTATGTCTCTTCTTATGAGGGCACTAATTCCTTTCATGAGGGCTTAACTTCATGAGTTAATTACATTCTAAATGTCCCACCTCCTATTATTATTACATTGGGAATGAGGCTTCAATAGACAAGGGTGGGCTGATAAATTTTGCCTCCGCTTAAATGGAAAATAAATGGAAAAAAGATATTTTAATGAATTAAAAAAGAAATACACTTACATCATTTATTTTCAAAGCTGCATACTTTTATTCTAAAGAAACACCACACACTTCAATACATTTCTGCAAACACTGCACTAGTTTTTGAATCCATCCTTAAAAGTATAGCTTCTTTGTTTTTGAAACTATTTCCTCACTGAAGACTTTATCTCTTCATCACAGGTGAATCACCTTACCTTATGTCTCACTGTACTCACATCAACACACTGACTATAAACAGCTTACCCTCTTCTGTGAATTTTGATTGGAGGAACTTTTTCTGCTGTTAAGAATTCATTAACAACACACTACCCTGAACCAAACATCTGAATATTTCCATTTTGATGTGCACTGGGTGGAAAATATGTGCGTGAGTAAGCAGCTGTTTATGCAAGGTCAAGAATGATAGAGAAGAGATAGCATATGACTACACAGAACTAGTTATATCCAGATCTGTCTAACGTAACAGAAAAGATTACAGTGGAGGCAAAATTATCAGCCAGCCCTCATTCAGTATTTCCTCTTCATCCATGGGGAACTTGTCTCAAGATCCTCAGTGGATGCCTGAAACCATGAATAGGACTGAACCCTATATATACTGTGTATTTTTCTATACACATATACCTATGATAAAGTTTCATTTATAAATTATTCATAGGTATAGTGAGACATTAACAACAGTAACTAAAAATAAAATACAACAATTATAGCAATACAATAAGAGTTAGTTGAATAGAAGCACTATGATCAAATAGTTGATCTGATAACCAAAACTACTAAGTGACTAATGAGCACAGCTTATACAGTGTAAATATGCCAGGGAAAGAGAAATTCATATCCTGGTGGGATGGAGCAGGGCAGCTCAAGATTTTATCACACTGTTTAGAACGGTGCATAATTTAAAACTTATGAGTTGTTTATTTCTGAAATTTTCTACTTAATATTTTTGGACTGCATTCAATTGTGAGTAACTGAAACCATATAAAGTGATATTACTAAATGATTTTGGGGAGACACAAACATTCAGTCCATAGAAACTTTCTAATTCTGTGCTCTTGGGTTACTTAACCTCTCTGTACCTTTATTTCCCCATCAATAAAAAGAGGGTGGTAAGAGTAGTTACCTCAAAGCATTTCTGAAGCCATTTGTTCCTGATGGTAGGAATAAATATTGTTGTAATTATAAAAACAAGTGTTAGATGTTATTATGCATGTTTGTATTTTATGCCAATTATTCTGTAAGGAAAAGTGTAGGGAAAGCCGGGATGGCTCAGCAGGTTAAGCGCTCACTTTGAAGCCCTGAGGACCGAGGATCAAATCTCGGCTCTGGCCCAGGTGGACCCACATGCTGAACTGGGGTGTGCTTCCCGAATGTGGTGAGGCCCCCAGTTCAGTTAAAAAAAAAAAAAAGATAAGTGTAGTTCCACAGGTGACTAAGAACTAGATATCCTCACAATTTTACATATAAGAAAATTTAGGCTTAGGAAAATTAATTAACTTGCTAAAAATGAATATAGGCTACATTTCAAAATTTAAAGTATAATTGACAGTGAAAAATTGTATATATTTGAGGTGTACAATGTGATAATTTGATATACATATAAATTATGAAATAATCACTATAACCAACTTAATTAACAGGTCCATTAATATAGACTACATTAGAACCCAGGCAAATTTATCCTTCTTCTGCTTCACCATTTACTTCTTTTTTTAAGATTTATTTTTATTGTGTTTGACAGAGAGAGAGAGAGATACAGAAACAGAAAGAAGGGAGAGAGCCCAGAACAGTCCCTATAGCTGAACATCATTGGTTTTTACACATAGTTTCATTCCACAGGTGGGAGCGGGGCTGCACAGGGAAGGAACCGGGCCAGGGTCTCACCCTGGCGAGAACTGAACTGGCGGCACTCCCCAATTCAGCATGTGGGTCCGCACTGGCCGGGACCGAGATTCGATCCTCGGTCCCAGGGGCTGCAAAGTGAGCGCTTTACCCACTGAGCCATTCTGGCTTCCCCCATTTACTTCTTAATAATTAAGTTGATTGTGGTCAGTCTGTGTAGTGAGTGAGTGGCAGGGAGCTATAGAAAAATTTAAAGATGATCGGGGCTCAGAGTGGAAGACTCCTAACTCTTGGCCAATGGTTTAAACTTCATTATACAATGGAGAATAATTTAGGGGCTATCATGGACATTGCCTATCTACCTCAGCAAAGAATGAAAGATAGTTGAAATCCATAAAATCAGTTAATAGGTGTGATTGAAGGTTAATTCAAGAAAACGTTATTAGACTATTAAATGTTCTGCCAATCAATGATGTCCTGGTCTCAGGAAATGTTCTTATGGTATTAGGCTGGGCTATCCAAGGAGACAGGCAAGAGAAATGAACATGAGAGAATACTTAACTTTTAGATAGGGGTTAAAGAAAACACTTAATTTGAATAATTAGGGGAACACTGGAAGATATTGTAAGTTTCATAGATCTAAATAGTGGGAATGTTTCAGGAAAGAACATTCAGGAAATAATGCTGAGTGTTATAGAGTGGTTGAACGAGGCAAAGGCTCAGAAGAAATGATTGGACTTGCAGACTTAGATCGACATCTGTGATAATTGAGGGAACATATTTAGTCCAGTGTTAGGGTTTCAAACTGATGAGAAAAGGGAGATTGAGAAAAATAAGTGAGAACAAGTGTAGATTAGTATGATAGGAACAAAGTTTAGAGGTAACGGATAGTTGCAATTTAAGGGAGAAGCATTATTACTATGGGGGAAGTATTATCACTAAGGGGTTAAGGATAATATAGCTATAGAGAAAGGAGCATGGTAGTAGTTCAAGGGACCATAGTAGCAAAGAAAATAAAGAAAACAGAAAGAGAGGAAAAAGCAATGGAATATTTTTTTGATGAGTATGAACACAATGGCCAAGAGAACATCAGAAGAGTAATCATTAATATTGAGTGAAAAAAAAATTAAATACTTGTAAGATGTCAAGGAAAGAGGGAGAACAGAAGCTGATGTAGGAGCTTTTATTGAGGAACTTTGAGGTGTGTGGTTAAAAGAGGAGAAGAGTCAGCTTGGAGCTCCTACATCCAACTTCTGTTCTCACTCCTCCATTGACTTCTTATGGGCTTATACTGGGTGGTGAACACATATTGTAACATATAGACAAAGTACGATAGAGTTGTATACCTGTAACCTACTTAGTTTTATTAACCAACATTACCGTAATAAATTTAACAATAAAGAAAAAAAAGGAGAAGAGGTGAGAGGCCTCAGAGGTGGTGGTTTGCTTTGTTTTTAAGGATGAAAGTGTATGTATAGTCTTTGAGAAGGTACAAATAAAGCTGAGGCCAGAGAAAGAGAAATGATGAAATAAGGTCAAGGAGATGGTAATAGAGAATCTGATCAGGACTAGTCATCCAAAGCAATGAAGATTAGAGAGAAGAGGGATGTGGATATATTTCTGAGTGAGAGTGGAAAGTTGAAAGAACTTATTCGTCTTGTTTCACAAAGAAAAATAGTGACTAGGGCTTTGTGGTTAGTGACTAAATATACGCTGAATTCTCATATGTGACTGACAAAAACCTTGACTAATATCTTATTTCTTAAAAAAAAATTATTTTATTATTTTGAGTGATGAGAGAGCAGGAGGGGAAGGGCCCAGAGCAGTCTCTATAATTGTACATCATTAGTTGTGATATAGTTTCATTCCACACAGTTGGATGTGGGGCTGTGCAGGGTGAGAACCAAACTGGGAACCTCCCTCATGAGAGGTTGGAAGGTGGTCACCAGTTGTGCCATAGTTCAGCATATGGGTTTTCATGGGCTGGGGCCTGGATTTGATCTCCAAACCTCATGGGTGCAAGACAAGAGCTCAACATGCTGAGCTATCCCGGCATCCTCAATACAGTATCTTCCTTTTCATCTCCTGCCCCTCCACATATGACCCAGCATCATTTAGAGTGTTTACCCAAATATTATGCATATCCTGTGTCTTTGCATATGATACTCTCTCTGTTACAAGTTCTTTTGTCAGATAACTCTGCTGTTCAAGTAGAGTCCAATGTCTTCTTGTGGTCCTCTGTCTCTTCAGCTCTAGAGAGCCCTTCCAGATGGGCTTCATTAGACTGAGAACACCTTAAGAACATTTTTTACTTACCTTTCTTATTTTTAGCTCCTAGTACATGGTAGATACTCAATAAATATTTGTTGAATTTAATTTTACTATTTAAAAAATACTTCTGTTTTTTTAAGTTTTAATAGCAATTGAATATTATTCCAGTTTCCATACTTTCCACATATAAAACTGAAGTAGAGGCAGATTTTATTTTAAAACTGGTGGAAAAGATATTTTACTGGATAATTCACTCTCTTAAGTACACATTGTTTTGCTTGTTTGACTTGGTATGTCTGCCATCTGTGTGTCACTAACCAGTATTAAGTCACTTAAGGGCAGAATGTTTAATTTCTGAATCTGCAACATAGGGTTGTCAAAATGATGCTCCATAGATACTAACAAAATAGCTAGTGCATTTTATTAAATAAGTAGACTTGTATATTATTTATGAGTACAGTGTCTTCTTAGAAAAGTCATTTTATATACTGGTACCTTGTGTCTTAGTTGCCTCTCTGTGAAATTACTTTATCTGCTAACTTCTTTTTCATAATTGTAATTCAGAATCAAGCAGGTTATATTTGATTAATACTTTTTTTCTCACAGAAGAAAAGTACCATGTAAATAACTATTCAACTAGGGAAAAGTTCTTAGTCGTGTGACACCCTTTTTAGTGGATGATTATAATTGGGTAATATAATACACAACAACCATCTCTGCATGCAAAGTTCATTAATAAATAATATGAGATGCTCTTACTCATATTTAAATGAACATGGATGTATTACCTCTGCTCCTTAAGTGATTAGTTCTTCTCTCTTTTCTCTCATTCATATCACTTTATATTCCCATCACTGTTCTTCCGTGGTTTGCTGTACTCTCATCTCAGTCCAAGATATTACTCCCTGTTTGTTCTTTCTTCTTTAGCTGACAGAGTTTCTCACCACCTGGAGTGTAAACACTGTCAGCGTGTATTGATGGCTTTCATATTATATGTTGACAGTGCTACTACTAGGAAGCGGGGATGTGGTTAAAAAAGACAGATATGACTGTCCATCCTTTCCAGAGAATATTGTTGTGATAAGAAACATTCACAGGGAGCATTTCTGCTTTAGTTCCCAAGGTAACTTTGGTGTTCACATCTTACTTTTTATTTTCCAAACATATGTTATTGCTAAGTTTCTGAGAGCCTTGCCTGACATCATATTCTAGGGCTTTGCTTCTGTGAGTTTTGCTTAGCATGCAAGCAAAGAAATAGTGGCATTGACATTCTCTATCTTATTTAGACTATTTTATCCAGGGCCAAATGTACTGTGTCATTTAATTTTAAATAATAAATTGAATTACAAATGGAAATAGTGTGCTGTCTTTCAGAACATACTTCCTAGCACCCTTTCTTAAGATTGGCATGGTGATCAAAGGACATCATTATTAGAAACATAACTTTGTACCATTCTGTGTTTAAATGTGCTTCAGGAGGGCAGTAACCCAAGAAAAAAAGCAGTCACATTGTATTTTAAGCCTTTCAGCAATAAAACAAAATTTCAATGTGTTTTTAATGTGATTTTCTATGAAGACTCATCCTATGATGTTACATATAATCAAATTCTTAATATATTTATTAATACAATTACTTTAATTCAGGTTATAGACATTATAAGAAAAGAAAGTAGATTAAATTGAGCAAAAATGGCTAAAGTAGAAAAAATAGTACAGAATTGGGAATAGAAAAGAATCTTTTTATAACCTTTTGTTGAAATGATTATAGGTAAGACACAGTATAGAATATTTAATAGAAGTGATTGATAAATGTTTATTATTTCAAAGTTTAAATGTTTTGTTTAAATTGGGCACTATAGAGGATCCTGGGATTGCTAAGTAAGTGAGTACTTGCCTCAAAATTGCAAGGTCCAGGGATGAATTCGCAGCCCTGGGCCATGCAAGCCCAATATAATGAAGTGTGTTGCAGCTGGTATCCATCGAGATGGTTCAACAGTGAGTTTCTGCCTGCTATGCAGGAGACCCTGCTGTTCCATTCCCTTCCTCCCACTCCTGCGCTGTCCCACATTCACTTGTGTGGGATGAAACCATGTCACAACTAATGGTGTACAACTATGGAGACTGCTCTGGGTCCTTCCTTCTTCTCTCTCTCTTTGTCTCTCTTCCTTTGTCTCTGTCTCTGTCTCTCTCTCCTCTCAAACAACAAAATAAATGTCTAAAAAAAAAAAAAAGCACTATAATGCTAAGACAGGCAGTTCACTGGAAAATGTCTACAACCTCTTTATTCATTCACTTTCTTATTCATTCTTTTGGTAAACATTTGTGGAACACACATTTTGTGCCAGGTACTGTTTTAGGATCTAGGGATCTAGCAGCAAACAAAATGATAAAAAAAATTTTGCCATCAGAGCTTCAGTGGATTTGAATTTGGACTATATAAAGAATTCCTTCAAACAAAACAGAACAAAGCCCAATAAGAAAATGAAAAAAGGAGATGAGTAGGTAATTTAAAGCAGAAAGTAAAAATGGCTAATGAACATTGCATCTTTTAAAGTTAAAACCTCAGTAGTAATTTAAGTGGAGGATACAAGTGATAACGGATAGTAAATTTTCGTTTTTAGATTAGTTTATTGTTTTTGACAGAGACAGAGAGAAAAGGGGGGGGGGGGGGGGCCCAGAGCAGTCTCTGTACATCATCAGTTTTCAACATAGTTTCTTTCCACACAGGTGGGCAGGAGCCGTGTAGGACGGGAACTGGGCTGGGAGCCTCCTGCATGGGAGGCATGCCCCCTAGAGCCAGGGACTTAACCAGGGGGCAAGAACTGAACTGGGGGCATCCTGCATGGGAAGCACACCCCATCTCAGCATATGAGTCTCCACAGGCTGGGGCCGGGATTTGATCCTTGGTCCCCAGGGCTGCAAGAGAGCATTTGACCCACTGAGCAATAGCAGCTTCAATAACTTTTCTTCAAAAATTAGGGACAGGTAAGAAAGACTGACAAATTCGGTGGTAGTAATGGTTCAGAGCAATGGGCAGTTCAAACATTTCCGTGGTAAAATATAAATCCTTTCAGGAGATAGGTAATGTAGGAAAAGCTTCCACACTATAATTCCTTTCTTAAGTATATGGACTGAATGTTTTTGTCTCCAAAATTCATACATTGAAGTTCTAATTCTCAATGTAATATCTGGAGGTAATTAGGGTTACATAAAGTTGTGAGGGTGGACACTTTTAGAAAGAAACGCCAGAGAGCTTATTCTTTCTGTCTCTGTCATGTGAGGAAACAGTGAGAAGGTGACTATCTACAAGCCAAAAAGAGAGCTTTCACTAGAACTTGACTATACTGGCACTCTGATCTTAGATGTCCAGCCTCCAGAGTTGTGACAAAATAAATTTATTTTACTTAAGCTACTAGTCTGTGCTATTTTGTTACGACTATCTGAGCTATTACAATACCTTAGAAAAGAAATAGTGCATATCATGATAATTGAGTTTTGTAACAGTTTTATCAGTGGCAAAAATTAAAGGATAGGTAAGAGAGGGATAAATAGATGGTGCATAAAGGATTTTTATGACAGTAAAAATACTCTATATTGGGGTGTCTAATCTTTTGACTTTGCTGAGCCACATTGAAAGAAGAAGAATTCTTCTTCTTTCACACATAAAATACACCAATGACAGCTGATGGGCTAAAAAAGATCACAAAAATATCTCATAATGTTTTAAGAATGTTTATGAATTTTTGTTGGGTCACAAAGCTGTTCTGTGATTAGTTTGTGAACTTAATTGTCAGGCCTCATATAAGAACATTGTGCCTAATGGGGTTTGTCTGAGTGCAGGTCATACTTGAAGAAATGAGGAAAAAAAACTGAAAAACTAAACTGGAAATGATAGCATATAGTTTTACAGTTTAACCACATTCTATGGGTTAACTTTTATGCAGAAGTATAAGATTATTATTTTGTAGTTTTAGCTATTCTACAGAATGAATTGGATAGACCACAGAGAAAAGGATTAAGGCTTCTTGTGTATATGAGACAATTTCAAGAAGAAAACATGTATTATTGTGTTACATCTCATAAAACCAACTTACAAATACACTACTGGTGGTCAAATGGTAGAAATAACTTGGAGCATATATACACATTAATGCATCTATATAATTTTCCCATCTTAGTTATTGCTATACTATATATATATATATATATATATATATATATATATATATATATATATCTTCTTTTTAAAGAAATTTGAAGATATCAAAATTATTAGAAGTTAGTGTGACTTCTAATTTGGTTTCTAAGAACACTTGTTCTATTATTGTTATTATTTTTAATTCCCTTGACTCTGATTCTTAGGAAACCATAAACTTTCAGATTATTAAGAAACTGTATCAGACCAAAAAGACAGATGGCAGCTATTTCAACATCTATCTCAAGATATCTTTCTGAATTCTTTAAATAAAAAGATGGATATTGAGAAAGTCATCTGTCATGACTGCCTTTTTTTCTACTGGTGGTAGAGACAGAGTCAATCAAACTGAGCACTTGCCCCGTTCAGCAGACTTAAAGAGACTTTTGATATGGGAATGGATTTCATGATAATAGTTCTCCCTGAAAAATATATATTAATTTTTTTAAGCCTAGACACCTCTTATTGTTTTTAAGAAGGAAGCTCTATGTTCTTACCTCAGGCAAACTGTCTACATTCTCCTATGCTGTTTTTCATCACCAAGAATTTTTAAATCTATCTATCTCATAACTTAAACACAAAAACACATTTCCCAATTGTATTATCACCTCCTAGAATATGATTTTAAAAAGTTAAAAGGGGAAAAGAAAAACTATACTCTGCAGGGAATAGCACCCATTTGTTGCTACATACTTGCCAAGTTTGTAAAAGTAAAAGTACAAGTGATAAATGGTGGTGTTCCCATGTTTTCTTCTCTTTTCCAGTCCACTGAATTCTCCTCCTCCCTTCCATTATTAATCTATTACTTTCACCAACATGAGCGCCTATTGTTCACACTACATTTAATTGGACAAACATTTGCCCAGTGGCTATTAAATGCATGTTCCAGAGCAAGAGAGCAGTTTTGTCTGAACTGTGGATAGGAATCCACATTGAAAAGAATTAAAGAGGAAATTGAATATAGTGGCTGTGTGTCTCCTGAGCACAGGATTCTCTTATTTAACAAATGTTAAACACAAAGTACTCTGGACACAAATATGCTTTAGATGACAACTCTGCCTTGCAAAGGCTCACATTCACAGGGAAGGCCTAGAGGTAAACATGCCATTATGTCCTGTGTCCTATAATGGAGGTATTTGAAGGTTCTGCAAGAGTCCAGAAGAAAGTTAAAAACGTAGAACATATGTGGAGGGAAGTTAGGGAAAGCATCATAAAGAAGGTGACAACCAGATGACCAAAGGAAGACTGCAGTGAAAATATAGAACTAAGAGCTATTAAAGGCAGTACGGTATGCATATTACTTGTCATGTTAGGGCAACATTTGTTACTTGGGGAAAGAAATATTGTTCAGTGTGGTTAAAGAACAAGATGAGTACAGGGCAATTTAGGGAAGAACTGGGGGTGGGGAAGGCCCGGATGGGTGGTATGCTGGTAACAATGACCAGTCACATTCTCGGTGTTTTATGTGTTCTCTAATATTTACTCAATTAATATTACAAAAATTCTGAGTGAAGTATTATTTGTTCTGATTTTGCACAAAAGAAATGTAAGCCCAGCTAATGTAAAAAGAAAACCAAAAATATCTCACATTTACATAGGTAGAAAGTGGCAGAGGTAGAATTTGAATTCAGGTCTAACAGGATTTAAAGCCTGTGTTCTCATTGATGGCAGAGTGGATAATAAAGAGAAGTCTACTTGTGAAGAGCCTTGTATGCAGTGAGAATTAAAATTTTATGTATATGCAGGAGGAATTCAAAGAAACATTTTAGGCAATAGGACAGGAATAGTGCCTCATCTAGAAAGAGGAAAGCAATGGTATTTTCAGAATTCTTTTTTGCTAATATTAGTGATATTCAAAAATTAGTATTAGATAGTAATTTGCCTCAAGTTATGACTGGGAAGGAACAAAATGTAATTAAATTGTTCCTTGGTATCCAGATATAGTTATCCATATACAATTAAACTAAAATGTAATTTAATTCAGAAAAGTGTCTTGAAAAGCACAAAAAACTAAAGCTAGCTGAGAGCATGCTCTTCAGTACATTTTCAACTAATCAGAGTTAAAAGGAATTAAAAAGAGACCATCTCAAAATAGATCCATAAAAGCACTGCTTTCATCATTATTTAAGGTTGATTTTAATGCAGGATCCAAACAAACCCAGGGTAATACAGTGACCATCTTAGCAAGGTTTTTTAGAGTTGGTAAAAAGTTTAAAATCTGAATAAATTTGAAGCAAATCTATAAATTTGTTAGCATCAGATGAAGATGATCACATCTCTACTTTATACATTCTGGTTTTATCTGAAACCAGAGGCATACTGTAATCTGTTGTCCTACAAGAAGTAAAATATAAATCAAGAAGGGTCTCTATATTAGGCTCTAGGATGTTCTTGAATGATGTGTGTAGAAACTGAAGTGATGCTAAAAGCACAATGGCCTATTATGGGGCAAATTCCTGCATTTATTTATTTTTCTTATTTTTTAAATGAGTAAAACCACTAAGAAACCAGACAGTCTGATGCATTAATTTGTTCATATTATCTTTTATTGCAAAGTATTTTTGTGTGTTGTAAAGCATATCTCAATATATAAATTAACTTAAAAAGGTTTTTGTTTTCTTTCAAAATACAAAAGTGATCACACAATGTTTTTTCCTCTGAATTCCATTTTTACAGCTGATGATTGTAGATTGAGTAGATTCATTCAAGCTAATCCTTTTACTTTGAATTCTGATTCTTCCACTTACTAGCTGGATGATCTGAACAAGTTATTTAACAGATTTAAGCTTTGGTTTCCTCAACTTAAAAGCAGAATGAAATTCCCCTTT